>VZUI01080046.1:0-35327 GCA_013401135.1 Cettia cetti
GGGGGGGGGGGGGGGGGGGGGCAATGTCTGGGTGTTTTGTTGCAATATACACCATCTCAGAAGAGTAATTCAGTTTAATAGGATCAGAAATCTAAACTGTTCATTTTATCAACATCAGATGGAAAACACATAGAGATCCAGTTATGATAAAATGGGTTATGTTTGGAATATATTCAGATAGCCATAAATATATGTTTAAAGATGTGAAAATGTTTATAATAATTAGTCCTATTTGTATGATTCTTTAAAAACTGTTGAACTTCTTAAAATTATTTTCCCTTTGTAATATTTTGAGTTATGCAGATTACTTGGGAATTAGGTTTGTGTATTAAAAAAACTTTGGAAAACTGTTTCCATCAGGAAATTCTGTTTTTGCATGTGATTATTGAAATATTATGAATTATGTTTGTTATTAATTATTTCTACTTGTGAAACATCACATCATATAATCAAATTTCCATTTTTTAAAGAAGGAGGTAGCAAATAAAATAAGTCTTCATATTTATTTTGAGGACCATTTGTCTTAACACCTTACTGTTTGTGGTTGGTAACTAAAAGCACCGTGCTTGGTAGTTTATTGTCAATATCATATTTGTTTATCTTCATGGGCAAATTTTGGAGGAAAGCAGACACTCCATTATTTGGAGGATTTTTGGTTCATTAGGGGAATTTTGCCAGTGGGGATGTTGTAACAGTTTTCTCTCTTATCTAGTGACAACTGTACTAAAAGTGCTATGAAAAGGTTTGTCATTTTTGCATTACAACTGTTGTAGATTTTAAGGTATGACAAAAATGTTCACAATCTGTCCATCCTGTAAGAGTTCAAACACTTTTTAACCAGTTTTTCTGGATTATGAATACATAACAAGATCTTTGGTGTGTATGTAAAGCTTTGGCAAGAAGACTATAAAGATATAATTCATAAAATTATAGCTATATGTGGTATCTTAAAATTCACTGATCCTTCCGGTCTCCAGAAAACAGTCTTGCTAAACCTAAGGTTTCCATTTGTGAAACACTTCCAAAGAAGAGTCCTGATGTCTACTTTAAATTGTAATAGTAATATATATGTTTAAAAATGTCCTTGTATGAACAAGAGTTGCTCTGGGTGCTTATTGCAGGGAAGTGTTTAAAATGGTGTGTGAATTTGAGATGGTGACTATAGGGATAGCTGTTTAAGCTAAATAAAAAAAGAAAAAAAGGTGGAAGGGCTCAAACACTGAAAGTGAGGAAAATTGAGGCATTTCCACATAATTTTAGAATTTGCATGTATTAAAGTGGTATCCTTTTGGGATGAAAAATATGTGAATTGAGTATCAAGAAATGGGCTCTAAAATGGAATTAGTTTCTACATGTCAGAAGTTGTGCTTCTTAGGGAACATGATTGTCCCTTTAAATATGAGACATTGTTATGAATAGCTATTGGAATAAAAGTAAAGGTGGAAGCCTTGAATAGTTTGTACTAGCTCCTGACAGGCTTTGACTTCTATATACATGTTTATTTGGCTGTACCATCTTTATGTCATCTCACGATTTTTCATGAAGCAGCAAAAATAAAGATCATAGCCCATGCAGCTGCAGTGAATTCAGCCTCCTTAGCTAATAAGATGCTGATTCCTGAATGAGCTCCATGCTGTAGAGAAGCCCTGCTGGAAGGCAGTTTCTGTAATTGTTCAAATCGGAACTTTCCCTACAAGTGTCGGCAAAGTGTAGTCTTTTGTGTGTGTGGTGGGGTAGTGGGTGACACAACACAGAAATCAGGTTTGTCTCTCTTGCTTTGTAGCTGTCAGGGTATTTGGGAAGATAGCAAGGAAGGTTTTGTATGCAGTATTGCTTTTGATGCTTGGTTCTGTCTTGTGTGCCTCAGATGTGAGACTCTTGCTTTCCTAGTATGTTGACTGACAAGACAAAAGAAAGCATGTATCTGAAGACTGGAATATGGCCTGAATCACACTTTCTGTGATTCAGAAATCTGAGCTCTGAGTTGTAGAATGGTTGAAGAATCCAGGTCCTTTGGTGTATTTCTAAAGCAGGAATGCAATTGACTATGGTCCCTTTAAGTCAAGAAATCTACTTTCCACTAGTAAGTTTAAACTGCTTTGTGTTAAAATGTACATCTTTATGTAGAATTCAGGTTCTTATTGATTGATGAAACAACTTGCACATGTTGTTTCTGAAGTACATAGTTTCTATACATACAAATTATTTGTAATGGTAAGGCGTGGTTGCAGCATGGTTTGTTTCTTCCCTTTCCATTTAGCATGTTTCAGCACAAGTGAGAAACTTAAAAATATTTGGAATTATGATCTTTTCTGTGCTCTGTTGTCTTCTCTCTTTGTTTTTGAGGATTAAGAAATACAAGCTTTTAATTTATATGTTTATGTGTTTGTGGCTGTTGACTTTGAACATCCCCTTCCAGATTGTATCATCTTGTTTAATTCACTGTGACCATAAACTAATGTGTTTTCTTACGGGACTGAGCAGTAAAGAAGTGGGGAAACATAGAATCTGTGTTCTCTGTTTTGATCTACTTTCCTTAAATCTTGCTAAGACCTGAAGATTCATTGGCTGCTATTATGTTGAAATTGTTTGAAGCCAAGGATCTGTCTGGAGTAAGAGCTTACTTGTGGTTACATGGGGAGACAGATGCTCCTGTGTTATGTAAACCTAATTTTTTGAAGAACTCAGCTAAATAACTTTGATAACATTACCTCAATTACAGATTTGTGCCCCCCTCTAATCAAGGGAAAACTGGTCATATTTCTAAGATCTTAATTTTACCCAATTATAATGGGCAGTAGATACTGTAATATGCTATTTCCTTTCACTACCTGTCTCAGTGCATTGTATATTTACTAATTGTTTGGTAATTTTAGTTTCTTTTCATGACGTAGCCCGTGCCTTATTTATACCACTCCGTTGAAAAGTGCCTTACATTCAAATGGTTCCTTCATGGAAAAAATGTTTTTTGAGGAGCAATGAAGAATTTATTTTTCATCTGTTCCTGTAAGGTAAAGGAACATGGTTGTCTCCTCCACGTCACCACACAATTCTAAGAAACACAATGAAAGATTCAAATATCTATATACTTCGCATTCTCTGTTTTTCTAGTCTTTTATGGGTGGTTGGGAGAGAATAGTTCTCTGTCAAACTATCCCTGCTCAAAATACTGCTTTCATAGGTCTTGGCTGAACTTCCAATTGCTCAGCAGTTCTGCAAATCAAACCCTAGAGCATAAAGTCAGATACCAGGAAATGAAAAGTATGCAGTGAAATGACTGCATGCTAAGCCTTTGATTTACACTGAGTAGAAACTGGAAAAGGCAAAGATAAGAGTTAACTCTCCAGTAGTGTTCAGTCACTTTAATTATGTGATCCTCCTCTTTTTTATTTTATTTTTTTTTTTTTTTTCCTAGCCCATAAAGGCAGGGAGCTTTCATCTTCATTTGTCCTAGATCCATCCCATGCAACAAGCAAGGCATGGGCTTGATGGTGCATAATCAAGTGATATAAAATTATATTGATATTACAAAATACATGCACATAGCGGCTGAAGTGAGGATTCTGCATTGCTCCTGTAGTAAGTAATAGAGAGGTCTGTAACTTAAATGAGAGGTAATATCTAAGGTTGTAACTACCTTACAGTGTTCATCAGGAACGCATTTTTAAAGTAATCTTTTAGTTATTCCCACTTCTTATGTGTTGACTTCCATCACAGAACCATCTCAAAGTACAGCTGTTACATTTTTTTATAAAATAATAATGTGGAATGATGCAGAGAGGGATGTACTACAGCAGTATATCTAAAATACTCCACTGCAGACAAGCTTACTACATGGCACTGACTAGAGCTAGTCTAAGTGGCTTTTGTCTTGCTGTCTTCCTTCTTTGTAACCTTCAAAATTTTGGATGCCAGGTTGTCATTACAATTTGTTTTGTTTTTTTTTTTAAATAGTGTGAATAATTTTCAAGTGATTCTCTAGTGGTGAAAAGAATTTTGCTTAGTTAAGAACTTAAAACTGATGATGTGACTAGTTCACATACTATAACAGATGAGCACCCAGGTACAGAGTTAACATGCACAGACAACTGGAATTCTAGCATGTCCTTGTTCATCAGGGCTTGACTTAGCAACCTTCATGTTCTTTTAACAATATTTTTTTGAGTGTGTAATTATATACTGTATGCTTCACTGTGGTTTTATTTTGGGACCTCATAGAAGACTGTAAGACAAAGTACATATGTGGTGGTTTCATTACAATCCACAATATCTAACTATCACTGGAAGTCTATATTAAAAGATTTTGGGCTGTGATGAGGGATGTAGAGAAGCCTAATGAAAAATAACTGGGGGTGCTAAGCTCATTACATATAGAAGGAGAGGAAATCAATATAAAGCTGTACATACCTAATATCATCAAAGAAATTTCTGCATTACTAGTCACTCTAAAACTCTTTAATACATAAAAAGGTCTTAATTTTTCATGAATATGGAAGCAAGTTTTTTTTTCCCATATTTCTGTTGCAGAAATTAGCCCTCCTTAATAGCTGGAAAGGCTGAAGTATAATTCCTCCAAATAATGAGGAGAGGAAAGAAACTATGAATGCTTCATCTGAATGATTCTAGTTACTGGCTTTTAATCTCTCTGGAATAATTTGCTTGTTTGGAAGGAATCAAATACCATGGGGTAAGAATGAAGGAAAAAAATAAATTATGCTATATTGTTAAGGGAATTTTCAGATCTTGCAGGAATAGTGCATTTGTCAAAAACTTTGTGGTAGCTTCCCCAAGGTAAATCTAAAGAGCTGTTGCAAATTAAATGGTAATTTCAAGGAACCATGTAATGTTCTATTTTGGAACTCTGATCAGAGATATTGTGATTAAAGGTCAAGAACTTTCTGTTTATGGGCAGGATGACAAGAGTAGTTTCAGAAATATGAATAGTCTTGTAAATTAGTGTTAGGGTGGTATGAAAGATAGCTGTTAAAAAGGAAACAAAGTTGCATTTATAAACACATATACATTTGTGTGCAAATATATCTTTATATGTAGTATAATGATCTTGATCTGTTACACTTATCACTGTTAGAGTTTTATTTTATATCTATCTATATATCTATATCTCTGTGTGTGCATGTACATGCTTAAATATTGCATGTCATCAAGATCAGACAGGCAACAAGAAAAGAAAGCAAAAGCACCATGATCTCGTAATTTACAGGAAGGAAACTGATGTGCAGTGAGAATACCCAGTTTATGTAGAATTTCCAAAAGTGCTGTGTTCCTAGCATATATCAGTGCTATTTCTGTGCTTCATGGTTCTGTACTTCTGCATTTTTTTACTTCTAAATAAGCTAAAACATATATTTATATATTATACATATATTTATGTTTAATATGTTGTATAAACATATATGTTATACAAATATGTATTTCTATATACACACATATATACTTAGGTGTGTATATGCTTTTGTATGTGGAAACATAGTTTCTTGAACTCATATCAGCTATTTTCCTTTTTCTCTGCTGTTGCCATTGTCCACTTAGTTCTGCATCAAAAAAGAAAGAGATAAAAATACGGATTGATATTTTATTTCTAATATAAAAGTAGTAGTTAGTTAATCTTTTATTTTCAATTATTTTTATGTGAGGAATGCAGGTAAAGTTATAATTATGGCTGCATTTTTTTGTTTCATTTCTCTGAGATGTTTTCCCAATGCAAGGATTTTTTTAATCAACTTTATACGTTGGGGAGCTAATGTTAGATCCATGAAACACAGTGCATCCAAAGACGTGATAATAGCTGCTGAAACAGTAAATGTTGAGGAACACAAGCAGGATCTCTAGATCTCCTGTGTTCAGATGAATTTTGATTTGAATAAACCAGTAAGAATGCCAGCCCTAGTGTTAGTGGAACAAAACCAAGTGGAAGGGAAAAAATAGAAAAATAATTATACTTTCTAAGTAGGAGAAGAGTTTTTTTAGAAGGGCTGTTTTGTGGAGAAAGTATGTTCACTGAGAGTCACAAAGTTCAACCTCTAATTACAAATTTATTTATGACTTGCATGCAGAAAGGTGCCCAAGTCTGTCTTTTTAAGACAATATACTGAAAGTTAATTGTCCAGCAGCTCTGAAAATTTCACTTGTTCAGATATAGTTGCACGATTTTATACGTATATACTTTAGTGTTCCTTAACCTTGGTGTCTATTTCTGTGTCTGTAAAACAGTGGTGGTATATTAGAAAAAGTATGAGGCTAATTTTGAATTGCCTTGAATTTCATCCAAAATAGAATTGAAAAAATGTTGGTAAAGCCTGTCACAGGGCAGCTTTTGCCTACAAAAAAATAATGCATAATAGAGAAGGCAGTTTTGTACACTAGAGGCACTTTATAGATACATGTTAAAGGTATGTTTAAAAATAAAAGTTAAATAATTTCATGGTTTATATACAGATGACAGGTTTTTATATGTTATGTCTTTTTCAGACAGGGGTTATAATGACAGCAACACTCTCATGTTATAATCATTCACCCCTCAGGAAGGAACAACAGCAAATCAGAAAGCCAGTACTCATCTTAGTATTTTTAACTTTCAGTTAACTGTGCTGTTTAGTGAATACTTTAGATCTATTATTATAGCTACAAAGAATTTATTTTTTTTATAAAGCTCTCATTGTCAAGTCATTTTTCAACCTTTCTTAGAATTCATAAAGATAGTAGAACTCTAGACATTAAAGTCATATCTATATTTAAATTTAAAAAAAAAAAACCAACAAACCAAACCCAACTCTCATCTTTCTCTGGGCATTTTTGGATCTTCAAGTATTCTTCCTTTGTCAGAAAACCTTGCACAGTTCAATGTGTCTTAAACAAAGAGGTTTCAGTGGGTAGAAGCAAGACAATTCTTATTCTGAAAGATACTGCTTACTTTTGCTGTCGATATTTTTTGTACAGTTCTTGAATAGCCCTATTGTCCTTCTGTGCACTCAAAGTGAATGAATTCATCTTTCAAAGTAGAGCACTTCTTTCTTCCCTGTACCAATTCCCACTTCTGTTTCTGAAGTAGAGAAGAAGACTGCACTCCTGAAAGCATATGATTCTGAGCACTGAAAATTAGATTCTAGTGTACCTGTCACTCACAAAGCCAGGTTTATGCCAAATGTTGTGCAGTTACTTTAAGGAGTTTGTTTCACCCATTATGGATATAACTTTACTCTAATGTACCAATGAAATTGTTTAATTTGCCTCCATATTCTGTTCTGAAAAGTACATTCTAATTTCTTAATGTTTCTGGCATTCCTCACACTGAAATTCAGTAAGTTATCATGCCCTTGCTGAATGTAAAACATGAGTTATTCTTTCTTTAGTGGGATTGTTCAGACACTGGGCATATGTGCAAGTTTTGGAGGGTTGGTGCTCCACCTAAAGGTAAAGACTTTCACATTAATGCACTTTGTTTCTAGAGTGCTTTCTTGGTACTGTATTGTTAAGCGTAGTACAACAAAGTTTGGTGTCTGTTTTCAGAGACGTTAATGTGTATGTGATCTTCGGGTGGCAGGTTGATTCCATGCAGTTTGCTCCATTTTGCACCAAGGAAAAGAGGTGCAACCATCCATTTGAAGGCAAAAGAAAGAGACTGAAAGAAATATAGAATAAATATTTTCAAGAAGGAACATTATGGAATAAGTAGGTGAATGAAGTTTAGTTAGCATTTCTTTCCTCTTTGTTATGAAGTTCTCGGTTGTCATGCAAGAAATTGAAAATTCTCAGTTATCAGGTGGCAATATATATGTATATACACAAAAGGACCTCCTTTTTTCACAACCAGTATTTGGGAAATGTATGAAGTAAGGTCCTGCAGAGACCTCAAAGCATGTTGTTGTTGGGTTTTTTAACTCTCTGAGGATGTGCCTGTCAATGACTAGTAAGTATAATTTTCTTTGCTGCAACTGTTTGTTTAGGGACTTTTAAGTGCTTAGACTTCTGGAAGCTTATTTGGGAAGATGAGCATGTACCTTTTCTTATTTGCATTGTTTTTATGACTGTCACCAGTAGCAAGTACCTAAAGGGAAGCTTCTCTACAGGAGAATTTTTATCTGACTCAATAAGGTAGTTATTTGGTTATCTTGGTTAATTATTTACTTTCAACGAACTTTAATCTGGACCTAAAAGTATATTAAACACCTTTTAACCATGGCTTCAGTCAGTTTTTTCAGCTGTTATTTAATAAACAAAAAATGCATTGCACTGTGCAGGTTCAAGGACTGGGCTTGTTACCTCTCCTTTAATATCAGGATTTCTTAAGGCAAATTACTTTAAATCATTTAAAATATTTGAATCAGCAAATGACACTTGCATCTAATTTACATCTCAGAAGCATAAACCATTTAATTTTAGACAGTTAATGGTTTTTGGGATGTTTTGGTTAGGTTTTCTTTTTTTTTTTTTCATTTCAATGATAGAAATAAAAAAAAAAAAATTCTGTCCTCAGTCCTTTTTATTTTACTATTTCATGCTCCTCTTTTTCTCCCTAGTGATGTGAAGTTAAGAATGCTTCACTGCTACAGAGGATGCTGTCAAGTTCACACTCAAAAAGATTATTCTGCCCACTCTTTTCCCATAGAGAGTAAATTAGGAACTGTGTAGGCTTAACAAAACTCACTGCTTTCTTTTGAGTCAGGTGTGTCAGTATGAAACCCCTTGATTTAAAGGAAAATGGAATGGGGGCTGAAGATGAGAGTAGAAAATAACAATATCTAGGTTACAGGATAAGAGGGTAGAAGAAAAGTAGAAATATTTGAAAATATTTCTATTTTTTTTCTATTTTCTAAAGTAAATTATATGAGGACTAGCTAAGTCAGGTTAGTTATTGAAAAGCCTCTACTTTTTGTAAAGGTTTGTGTTGAAATCCACACCAAGTTCCCCACTGTTACTGTTAAAGGTAATAGCATGTAAATGGCATGTAAAAAAACCCCAAAAAATTCTTAATAAGAAGTCTGACAAGGAAGCATTAGCTAAGTTATCCCACAGTATATTTAATTAGTGGGAATTTTGTCATTCTAAAAATCTCATAATGGATGTTATTATGCTTTTTAGGGCATTATTCTGTTTTATGTCTCGTGTGATACAAATGATACTTCTGCTTGTGCCTAGACATACACATAATATGTGTGTCTTTTGTCAGATTTAGCCTTAGCAATCCTGGCTAAAATGATATTTTTATTTGCTCTTACCTGAAATAGGGAAATAAATTTTCAAGAGTGAGTTCTGTGAAGTATTTTCTCCATATAGGCATTAGTGCCCAAAAATTTGTGAATCTTACAAAGATAAATTTCTCAGTTAATGCAGGTTTAAATACATATTAACTAGAAAAACAATCCTCTCTTCAGAGGCAGGCAACTCTGAAGCTTTTGCCCATCAGTGCTTTTATTTTTATCAGTCTGTACCCAACTAATTGTTACATGAAAGGTAACAGTGACATGCAAATGGTAAGATACGTGAATTTGGCTTTTTGCTTGGGTGCAAAAAGTTGGTTGGTGGCTTTTGTTTCTGATTTATTGACTGTTTTCAAGAAGTGTGCTAATATGTCCAGGAATTAAACTTGTGGAAGTGACTGCCTTGAGATGAACATGTAAATAAATTTTAAAAAGGAAATTCTAATGGTATTCCAAGTAGATAAGAAATAACGTATGCATTAATCTGTTTTTCCAAAATCTGTACATTTGAGAGGAACTCACAGGAACTCAGTGTGAGCTCACATTTTATTTCCCAATTCTGTCAATACAAAAGTTTTTAATTTTAGTACCTTTTTCCATGAAGCAGAAAAAAAAACCCTAAAAATTTTGCTTGGTTTAAGGCAAAAATGCTTTCTTGTAATTGAGTCACAACTAACCCTTTGTATTTTAGCTGCTGTATAGGACATTTTGTTAAAGACATGTATTGTTCATATACTGCATCAGAAGCATGAGGAACCAAAGGTTTAAGAAAAAAATTTATACATATTAAGTTTGTTAAAACACCCAGATTTAAAGCAAGAAAAACTGCTGTCAGTATGGCTTTAGATGCATAAAGTTTACTTAGACACTAAAGCATGATTTAAGCTTGATCCTTCAGTCATTTTGCATTCACATTTTAATGCAACCTATTGTTTACGCCTTTCTTTTGATTCTATCCTTTATTAATAGTTTGAGCATGCTTTTTTTCTCCTACCAACAATCAAAGTCATTCTAGCAGTTAGAAACTTGGGGGTAGACAAAATTTAGTGGAGGTTTGTTTATAAATTAATAAATAAAAAGTGGCTTATATGTTATGGCAAAGATGTCTATTACTGATACTGCTTTTTTTTGGACCATGATGAAATAATTCTTCTTTACACATTTTATTCTTGAATAATAAACTCCTAAACTTTTATTATCCTTTTTCTAGGACTTTAAGACAGGATTTGGTATCACTTTAATCCCTATGAATGTGGCAAATGTAAAACAAGTGGATCGGGCTGCAAAACAATCTTTTGAAATAATTACTCCTTATAAAAGCTTTAGGTAAGAACTTTAATATTTACTTTACAAAATATTCAATTAAATAAGGCACTAAAGAAACTCTGGTTTCATACTGCAGTGCCATAGGTAGTTTGGATGAAAAGGAAATGTTTTTATTAAGAATGTTCAGCAATTTTTATAAAAATGGGAGAATTTTCTTTGATTTTTTTAGTTGCATGCTTCATCTGTTAGTTCCTGACTAGGCATATTATGCCCACAGGTTTGTACTTTTATGTAGCCTTCTTTGTTCATTCTGTGCAGAGGCAAAAGGAAAAAAAAGATAAATTAATTCCTCCACTTTTACAAATTGACTTCATCCTAAGGAATAATGAACTTCAATAGTGAAATAATGCTGCATCCATTTAGTATTATGCATTTTATTTGAAAAAGAGGTCTTCATGTGCTGTCCCTTGTAGAAATCTTTGGTTGAAAGCAGTTGAAAGTTTCACTTTGGCTAATTGCTGACTTGTAGTGATTTTTAAGAAAATGAAAGTACATGATAATAACAGCCTTTTGTTAAGTGTTGTAGTGTTTCTTCAATCAACTGTAGTAGTGAAGGAGAAAAAGAAATTTCTTTGTTCTCCTGGGCTTGTTAAATGTTAGCAAATACTTTCATTCTCAGTTGACTAGCAGGTAAATTAGTCTTGATCAGCAATTCGAATCTGTTGCTAGTTGGTAGATAGCTAGTTCTTTGATTTTTTTCTTAAGACGTGACCATGTTGATATTTGTTTACTATTTGTTTTTAAAAAGATAATTTTAAATGAAAAGCAAGGGTTTTTTAAATTCTCAGTAACTTTTTTTAATTCTCAGGCTTTTTAAAAATTCTCATTTAATTCTCCATATTTCCTTATGTCATTCTATGCTTTTGTTAAAGTTCAGTCTTTAAGTTTGGTAATTGGTAACATAAAAGGATTGAAATTAACTCAGGCATGGTACATTAATGTTACAAAAGCTGTCTAGCTTATACTAGTAGTGGCTTTGTTAAAACAATACTAAAACAGAGGGAGTTTCATTGACTAAAAATACAAAATAATAAATTCCATTTTAGGATATATATATATCTATCTGTGTGGAGGAAGATTTTTTACTGTGATTTTGGGTGTAAATGTAATAAATAAGGAGACTACAGACCATGTTTAATTGGGCTTTAAAATAAAGATCAATAACACAGAAAAGTCAATTGTTTCAGCTTTACAGCAGAGTCAGAAAGAGAGAAACAAGACTGGATTGAAGCACTCCAGCAATCAATAGCAGAAACTCTATCTGATTATGAAGTAGCTGAGAAGATTTGGTTCAATGAGTCCAACAGGAGCTGCGCTGACTGTAAAGCTCCCAGTCCTGACTGGGCATCCATCAATCTCTGTGTTGTCATTTGTAAGAAGTGTGCAGGTAGAGTAATTAATGACAAGCTATGTGGGTTCTACAAAATGTCATATTTGCATATCTAAGTATGTCCTTGGATTGGCACTTCTTTTAAAAAAAAAATTTGAAGTGTTATCCTTGTGGAAGTTTTGAGAAACAAAATGTGAGTATAACTTTTTTTATAATACCAAGGACATCCTTATTCTAAAGCACTTCCATGCATAAATGACATGTCTGTGGTGATTGAGTTCTCTCAGGTTTATCATCCTTCACAATTAGTGGAAATTAAGACACAATAACACTTCATGGGAAAGCAATGGCTTTTGTAAGGCTAGATGCCAAAGAATAACAATTTTTAGTGTATAAATGTTGGGTATTAATTTTGTTACATCTACACATATCTTACTGCAGAAAGGGACAGCTTTTTCAGGTACTACTCAAAATATAGTTCTGTCTTGTTTTATATTGAAATATGTGCTTAATGGTAGATTCAAGGAAATAATTCATAATTGTAGGCTTTCCTTCAAACCAAACTTTCCCAGAAACAGTCTACATGAGACAGCCTATTTTGTTTATTCATGACTATCAAATGAAATTAACTTTAAAAAAAAATAAAATTTTGATGCTTTTATTTAATATTCAAATGCCAAACCCAGCTTTTTTAAAAAAAACCAAGTAGAACAAATCTAGCTTCATCACATTTTTTTGTTATCTTAGCAGAAGCGAAACCCTGTTTAGGTGCCTTAGTTATGTAATGCTCTTGGATTTTCAGGACAACACAGGTCTTTAGGACCAAGAGATTCAAAGGTACGGAGTCTAAAAATGGATGCCAGCATTTGGAGCAATGAACTTATTGAGGTATATTGCACTATTCTAACTCTTTTTTTTCCATCTTAAAACCTACTGTATGAAAAGGAGTTTTTTATTGCTTTACTCACAAGAAAACTGAACATATGACTGCAGAACAGTAAACTTGATGTTTCTGTGTGTCATGGACCTCTGTAATTCCAAATATGCATTTGTTTTGCTAACAAAATGTACATTTGCTCTTAGTATTTCTCCATGTATCCAATATTTGGGGGAAAAAGAAATAAAATGCTTTTGGAGATAGCTCATAATGAAGACTGGAAAAGAGAGGAAACTTGTCACTGCCAGCTTAGCTGCTTGGGATGTTAAAAAGTGGTGGTGGTAAAAAGTGGTTCTGATAGAGGGAGTTGGAGCCATCATTGTTTTCTTTAAAACACAAGCTACTTTTCTCTAAATTTTAACTAATATTTTCTAATATATAATGAAGTGTTATAACTGATTAGCCTTGTAAAGCTTAGCTGCTATTAATGGTAAATGATGACTGCAGGATTTATTATTCATTTATAGATGACCATAGGCAGTGACTGAGAGAGGCTTCTGTCTCCTGCAGGAAATTTTAATAACTTTATTTTTCAACATTTAGTAGCTTAAAACTGTTTAGAGGCTAGCTTCATAGCCTTCATATTATTTTGCTAATTTATTCCCTGCATCTCATCCAGATCTTTATTGTCATTGGAAATAAGAGGGCAAACAGTTTTTGGGCTGGAAATCTTCCTCCAGATGAAGAGTTGCATATTGATGACCCTGCAGAAAAAAGGATATCATTCATTACACAAAAATACAAAGAAGGAAAGTTCAGGAAAACACCTTTCCACTACAAAACCAAGGAACAGTTGAATAAGGTAATAGCATGGTGATAGCATGGTTAAGCCCATAATATGTTTTGGATTATATTGTAGTTGTGTGCAGTTTGGTCATCTTGTTCAACTGGTGAGAAATTAATTCAGCATCCTGAGTGACATTCTGACACAGTTGAATAAGGGTTATTTAGGAGCCTTTGCAGAAGTCATTGCATGACTTCTAGTCATGCAATAAACTTAGTTTATTGTTTTTCCTGTTAGTTTGTTTGAATAAGGTTATTTGAAGGTTATTGTCGTTCTTCCTATGTTTTCTTTAGCCATCAAAATATGGACCTTTATTTTAATTCAACTGTTGTCTAGGAATGCAAATTTCTATTTCACTTCTTTACATTACTTCTTTGTGTTTTTTTTTTTTTTATATCCCATGTCTGACTTCTAACATTCAAATACAGTAGACAATTCATTGTTATCAATAGTTAAAATAGCTGATACACACTTATATAGTAGCTTGTAGCTTATTAGAAATAAAAAAGCTAAAATTAATGATGGAAAATGTGTGTTCTCTAATTCCACAAAAATAAAAAACATTTTAGAGTTGTAGAATGGTGAATTTCAACTATCAATGTCTCTGTAAATTTTAATGTCCATTTGACTGAATTCTAAGGTCTGATGATTTGAGTCATGATTTTTCAGGATTAATGAATACAGAAGAGTTTTAATGCATTTTGCAATTTTAATGTATTCAATTACATGAGTCAAATTATTTCAAAGGATATGCAGAGATTGTGGAGTTTTTTGTGGGGTAGGATATATATCTCAAATAATCATTTAAATACTGGGAAAAGTTTTCAAATTTTCTATAGAGACATAAAATTACCATGTAATAAGATGTTCATAGCCAAGTAGTTCTAGAACTTTTACTGAACTGTGATCTCTGTTATCTTGTGTCTCCTGGATGCTTATGTGTTTATTAGAACAGCTAAATTTTATAGGAAGAATCTTCCTATTTTGATTGACTTTTGTTTTCATCATTTAAGAAAAACTCAATCATTACCTAAATAGCTTAAATAAATATTAAAAAATAGAAATTTTAATGGAATATGTTACTGTAATTGTGTAGCTATTTTTTGTTTTAAGGTTTTGGTCTAATCTTTTAAAAGAAAAAATAAGTTTATCATGTTTTTGTGCATACAAAAAATAAAAGGAGACTCATATTTTAGGTTGTGGTGAGATGTTTAAATTTCAAGGAAGATGAACAACTATCAAGACACATCTTAATAAAAAGATTTTTGAAAATCTTAATATGTATTAATAAACTTAATATTTTGTAATAGTACATCTTAATAAAAATAATTGTTTGCCTTATTGACTGTGGTTTAAAAAAAGCTACCTAGGAATTTTAATATGTGTCCTAGGAACAGAGTTTACAAATCTAATCTCATCTCTTTGGTTGAACTTCTGAGGTCTGAAATAGTAAGAGTTTCCTTTAGTAGTTTGATATAAATAAACAGCAAGCTTCCCCTCCAATTGTATTTACTCATGTTATCCTTCTCAAGTGAAATTTGTGAAAGCAACATTTTGCTGGGTTTGGGTTGATATTTTGGGATATTTTTTGTTGTTGTTGCTGAATTTTTCTAGATTCACACCACACTTCATGATTTCTGATACTCATCAATTTTTACCTAGCTATATCAGAGGTGAAAAGATTTGCACCTACATTGCATGTACTTATTGCCAGTAACTTTCCAATTTAAACAGACTTCCTATTTCCCCTCTCTACGGTAAGGCCCTGTGTGCTGCTGTAGTCAAGCAAGATGTTCTAGAAACTCTGATGTTACTCTTCAGCGGGGCTGATGCTATGTGTGCCACTGGAGACCCTGTTTACAGCACCCCATACTTATTAGCCAAGAAAGCTGGACAAAGACTGCAAATGGAATTCCTCTACCATAATAAGTTCTCAGGTATGATGCATTTCTTTCTTTTGATCTAATTTTATATTCTGAAAAAGAGAAGGACATAATTCAGAAGCAAAATTTGCCTTGCTTTGAAAAATAGTGGTATAGAAGAGGCACAGTTGTGATGGCATTAACTGTACTTTATTAGTGCACGATTTCAATTGTGTGCAGATTTGCTGTCTTGCTCAGACATCATATTTAGGACTTATAAAACCCCCAGACAACACAGTGATAAGTCATAGATCTCATTCCCTTGGTTATAACACAGAAAAAACCCATCATCTTCTCTGTCAATATTATCAGTCATTTACCAAAAAAAACCAAAAAAACAAAAAAAAAGGTACATAAATTTAACATATGTCTAAAGAATTAATCTAGCACTTTTTTTGTTTCTTACAGATTATTTAAATTGATGTCTACTCCTATGGCACACAAACCTAGCTTTTTCTCATGAATTCTCCTCCCAAAATAAAACTCACCTTTTGAACCTGCAATATGATCTATCCCAGAAACCTCTTTTTCCCATCACAGCTTCTGTTGCAGCTTGGAGCAAATGATAAACTTTGGCTTGGAAGTCAACAGTTCTGTTTGTTGTTTGTAGTGTGTGGCTGCCATGAGCCTCTTGAAAACAGAAAGCTGCTCTTAACAGGAAATATATTGAGGTGCATGGGTGCGACAGAACTTTTCTTTTAAAGTTCAGGAGTGTCTGAAACCATCAGAGGTTGAAGGTTCACATGCGGATCTACACTAAAAAAAAAAAAAAGAAAAAGCTTTGTGAGTGTAGTCCTGGGCCAACTTTCTACTGGATTGTGTCACTCTGCAAAGTAACACTATATAGGCCAAATAAAAAATGTTTAGTGGAAAACACAGGAATGAATTAAGGCTTCCAAGGGCAAACACTGTGCCTTGACTTCTGCCTTAATATTGCTCAAGCCAGTGCCATGTGCTGGATCCTAAGATGTTGAGCTCAGTCAAGTGCATGTAGCTAGGGTGGTTTTTTTGCTACCTATGGTCTCAAGTGGTCCTAAGGTTATAGAGAAGTTTGCTTGTCTTGGCCCTGTCTTTTCTACTTTTGGCCCTCCAGCCAAGGCAGCACCATCATGTTCTTATCTTTAGGGAAAGTGAGATCAGTGCATCTTGATGAGGATTCCCGGAATCACTGTCTGTGTGCTGCCAGAGTTGCTGATAAACTCTGAATAAGCCCCCAAGAGAAGCAATCTCCTTCTGTTGAAGTATGCTACACAAGGGATGAAAATCAAAGTTTGGTACATCAGAAAGCAATATTTTATATTACCTTGGCAAGCAGTGATAGACAATGGCAATGTTGTAACAAATGTGAACAAATTTTTAAATGAATATGTTTTCTAATTATAAAAATAAACTAGTAAGTTTTATCAGTGTTGTAATAAAGATACTGCAGAGTAACTACGTATTTACAGACATGTATTTAGAAAGGTGTGTGGAAAAAAATGGCTTTTACTGATATAACTGAAGATCTTTGTTTTTTACTCCTTTATCTTTGAATAGATTTCCCAAACTATGATCCTGGTTTTGAAAGTGGCTTCTCTGAAGATTCTTCACATCCCACCTTTCTTTGTGAATTCTTGTACAAAGTTTCTTCTAATGCGGCTAAGCTTCCTACAGAGAAGAAATTAAAAGAAGGTATTTAACTTTTAATTTATGTATTTGAATAACACATGAATATGGATGGTTTGGATGAATTTTATTCTTTTTAACTTCTTGCACTACTTTTTTGAGATAAAATGTCTTTGATATGACATGTCCTCTTTTGATTCAGTAGATCTCTTTCAGATAAAGAAAATACTGTTTTTATTGATCTCTTCATTCAGTAATTGACGGAGGAAGAAAACTGAACTTCTGAAAAATTGTTCAGTTAACACAGTAATTGATAAAAAACAAATAGAAACATTTCTTGCTTTAATTATATTTAGATTAATGCCAAAAACTAATTTTCATCTAAAATGATTCTATTGCAGAAATCATTTATAAATAGCATTGGCTTTTTAATAGGGTATTTCTCAATCTCACAAATTTACAAAATCTTCCAAGTAGAAATGAGCATCTACAACAACTCTGTGACAGCTTGAGCTTTGTGGGGTAGTAATGCATGTATACCACAGTAAATATACTTTGTCTCCTGTGCATATCAGTCTTCTGTTTTTCTTTTGTTTTTCTGAGAGAGAGGTGTTATCAGACAATTTTTCCTGTTTTCTTCCCATTTGTCTTCCTATATTTTTCTTCCATCTAAGTAAATAACATGGATTTTTTAAATCTGTGGTGATTTATTATTGAATTTACTTCTCCTAAATTCCTTACATGGCATCCTGCACTGGTGTGTACATATTTTTGTATGATTATGTCCATATTCTCATGGCATATGCCCTTAAGATCCTTAGTGCACATTAAAAGCATGCTAAAGCATAGAACTCCTGTTTAAATATGCTTTAGAAGAATCTGTATGTTAGTGTGGCTCCAAATTCTTGAAAGCATTGGTTGATAACTGAGCTAATATCTGATCACAGGCACTTCTCAGCAACTTACAGTTCTTAACAAAGATGCCTGTTTTGACAGAGGACTGCTTCTGGATAGGAGTTTATCTGGGATGGCTCTGAAATTGCACTGAGCTTATTTGGGAAACTGCAGACCTCATTACAATTTGCTCCAAGTTCAGGCCTAATCTTCGTGCTGTGGGTATCTGTGTATATTCATAAAGAAATGTATAAAAAACCCCCAGAAGTCAGTGCTTAGCCAAGTGGAGAGCAGATACAACGCAATCTCTTCTTGCACAATGGCATATCAGAAGTGCAGTATATTTGTAAATACCTGTATAGATTGAAGATTTGGTTGAAAGTGCTCACAGAATGGCTTCTGTAGTCTTTTTTGGGGGGAGATGCACTGTGGCTAAACATTGTTAGCAGGATGTCTTAAAATTTATGAGAAAAGCCCCCAGGCAAGAAATTTCGACTGTCTTCCATTTCAAGTCTTTAGTGGACAGAAATGAAGCTGCTTTGAAAGTTTGAAGTTTGTAGCTTAGCACTGCACTTACTACTTGAGGAAACATACAGTAAATGGAAAGGAACCAGATTTCTCTCAGCTCAGGTTTTGTTCTCTGAAATTATGATTGTGTCTTGAAGATGGTAGATGTGTTATTGTTTGCTTTTTTGGAGGTGGGCGTTTGTTTGCTTCGTTTTTGTATTCATGTTGGATATCCCATGGGTTTGTCAGGATTGATATTTCTGGGATGGGCTCTTTACAGATACATAGGAAGATAGGTTTCTCTGACCGTTTGCAGTTCAAGGAGACAAATGGAACAAGGGAGGGAGATTTAATGACATCCTTTCAAAGGCAACAAAACCCCCTGAAACATTGAATGAGAAACTACTCTTGCCTTAGGGCTCTAATCTATCTCTGTCATTTAAGAAGCAGTATGACAGAAGTACTTCTTGCTATTCAAAAAAAAAATAATAAAAAAAAAATCTTTCTTTTTCTCTTCTTTCCTGCATCCAGAACTGTTTCTAAATCTCATTAACGGGAAGTAATACTCATATTTCAAATTATTGTGAATAAGTGGAAATATTATTTTTCTTTCTTACTCTCTTTTGGAAGTAATTTTAAGGTTAGAGTACTAAGATTGGGGAGAAAATTTAAGTTCCCTCCTCTGCCTGTAGGTATTCAAATAAGGTCATGCTAGCTGAAAAATCTGACCTGTCTACTTCTAGAGAAGAGAACTCCTGTTGAAACAGTTCTGACTTGCCATGAGCTAATTGAGGCCTTGCAGGCCAGAAAGGGAGCACCATTCTCTCAGAATATTTAGACAGATTTGGGGCTTTTTGATTTATTATTATTATTGTTTTATTTTATTTTTTTTTTATGCTGTGTGTGGCTAGGGCTCCAACTCAGAATCCTGTGAAGCTGTTTAACCATTAGAATTAAGTTCTTCTTCAGTGCTAGAAATCTCTAAGACAGTTGACAGCCTTTCCTTCAGCACCAAGGCCTGAAAATTTAAGAGCTTTCTTGTTGTCACTGAAAACAGTTACGCCTTTGTAGACTTGGCGCTAATGGTTAAAGGATGTTGAAGAAATCATTCAGTGCTGTGAATTAACCAGGGTTTTATACCAGCCTGGTGGAACACCTGGAAGTACAGCCTCGTTTTTCATTATGTGTGTCTCAGTACAGGAGAGAGCCAAGTCTGCGTGTACTTCTCATTATAGTAGCATCAGTGTTTCCAGCAGGGGTGTGTAAATTTTGAGGAGAGTTGTTGTTAATTAACAGCTGTTGATAGCAGAGGGAAGAGAGCTCAAATGTTGGTGGTGTTCTGATGTAGTGGATCAAAAGTAAAGCTTAGATGTTTAAGGGCTCAAGTTTGATTTTTGCTTTTGTTTCTAGTGTAAAAGGTTTTGTGGAGCCCTTTAAAAAGCCTTGATATTCCAAAATTGTCCTTGAGAGTTTAATATTTTAATGAATATTAAAGGAATGAACTGTTGTGTAGAATAGGTTTTGGAAGATGGGAGAGGGAAAGCTGGGGGACAAAAACCCCTGAACATTCAAAACTTTAAAATTTGGTGCTCAACTCCTGTAAACCTATACATGATCAAGCCATTTATCTTAGATTTATTTTAGTACTTAACATGTATTTAGACAGAATCTAGGTAGTACTAGACAGCAAATAACATGATACAAATAAATATTAATAAATAGTACAAAAATATTTATAAAACTTATATAAACCCTATAGAAAACAACAGAAAAAGTAATTGGATGAAATATCAGATAACATGGTTAGTATTTGGAAATTGCAACTGGTTTTTTGTTTGATTTTTGTGGGTTTTTTTTGCCAGGTCTGTTTTACCAAATTCTCAGGAATACTTTGCCAGCTGTATAGGAATTTTACGACTGTGGAAAATAAAAAGAGTATTTTCTTTTAGAATCTACTACTCTGAAGTAATGGAAACAGATGCACCTCAGATTTTGTTCTAAGAACCAGACATATGCTAGAATGAATTCATGACTATTTTCAGTAGCAAATAGACATCACTATACTATGTCATGTGTTGTATTCATATTTTATGTCATTAGAGGGAGTAAACATTTAGTTGTAATTAAATATACCAAATAATTCATTGAACTTGCTCTGCAGACTTTTTTCTCCAGCTTGTATTTACTTATTAAAAAAAAAAAACTTCAGAAAATCTGACATTTCTGTTATTTCTTTTATCACAGACTGCAACAAAAGATGGTGTACTTTGGAAAGTGGCTTTCTGAGCTACTATGAAAATGATAAAACTACTACTCCTAATGGTATGATTGACATCAATGAAGTTATCTGTCTTGTAGTACACAAGTCAGATTTCTTTTTAAATAGAGGGTAAGCTCCTGAATTCATATTTCATTTTTTCTTGAATTTTGAATAGGCAACTTTGAAAAACAGTTGGTTTTATCCGACTTCAAGAAATCAGTGCCATGTGATACTTAGGGATTTTTTTAATAGTGATAGAATGAAAATATCAGGGTAATTTAAAAGGGCTGCTTAAATTAGATACACCTGTTTCTTATTAAGTCTGTAATGCATATTTCTTAGTGCTTGAAAAGCTACATGATGATAAATTGATCAATTAATACTCATTGTTCTTTCTGGGATTGACCTCTGCTTCAAGCCAAAATTCTTGTTTTGCTTCTTCCTTCTAATGCAGCAGACTAGAGCTCTCCACAATGCTTCTGGATTTGGTCACAGAAGTATTGGTCTTTGAAATCCATTCTTTGTTCTGTAGCTGAGGACAACAGTGTAACTGATGAACATTTTTAGTTGGAAGAAACCAGCTTATTTTTTTGTTGGGTCTTATGTTTTCTTTTATGACTCTTTCAGATCCCATTTGTACATGAAAAGCATCACATGGAGAGTGACCTAAATCTGATTCCAGTGATACTCTATTTCTTTAGTTCAACATTTTTGTTTAAAATATACTTTGTATTTGTCTAACAGACTCCATAGCACTTTCTTTATATTTCTTAACATGCGTATATGCACCTAAAATAAAAATAACTTTCTATAGTATAATACTTCAATGATTTTAGTTACAAAAAAAGTCTGCAAAGAAAGCATAGTCTGTTCAAGTAAGCTTCTGAAAAAGATAATGGAGATAAAGGACTTAAACTACTACAGGGGAGAGAAATCCTGAAACATGGTAATGTCTCAATATGCTATCAAATATAGAGAAGTGATCTTCACTATTCAGTAGTTCTCTGGTATCCAGAAAAAAAATAATCACTTTTTTCTTCTGTCTTCAAATCTAACCTATTGCTTGCTGCCTTTTCAAATGGTTCCATTTTACGGTAATACCTAACTTAAAAACCATGTTGGCTGAATACTTTACTCTTTGGAAATAAATAACCTTCTCTTGTGCTTTATTTGTGATTGAGGAATTTTATGAAAAATTTTATTTAGATTTGCTATTTTGTGTAGTGAAACAGCTGGTCCTTAAAAATGCCTATTCTGTTAGCTAGGACTAAGTGTTTATATAATTTTCAAAGTGATAATTGAAAATTATAGAAGTGACTTATGCTCAGATCTCCACATTTAGACAGATCTCAGTCTTCAGCATTGAAAATAAAAAGCATACTCCATCTATTTGGCATCTAATGAGAGGTCAGAGACAAAATCATACTATAAATTGGTGAACCATAACTTGTAAGTTAAAGACTGACCGACCCTAACTTCAGCACAGTATTTACTTTCCAAATTCCACACCAATTTAAACTGGTTTGCTTTTTCTTCTTTTACTGTCCTTATTTGTTCATTAAAAATTGAATAAACAGGGTTCATCTGCTTTAATAGTGGTATAATTTCAAAAGGAATAAAAACCCAAGAACCTCCCTTAAGAAAAATTTTAAGAGCTTCTTGAGCTACAGCAACTTCAAAGTATTCCTACTTGTCTTGGTGATGGCAGGTGATACACAGTGACCCTGCGTTTCACCCCAACAGATTCAGGCTGTCTGACAGGAAAAGCCTCTTCAATTAGAGGGCAGTTGGAGGGCAGGAACAGGTTGGTGACAAGAATAGTACTCTCCATCCTTGACTGTTTTCAGGGCTTTGCATTGTGATAATCCCTCTATGAGCAGGAGATTATACCAAATGACATCTAAAAGTCCCTATGAGCTAACATTTCAACTTGTTTACAACTTCCCGTTCAACAAGTTGTTCTGCTTATATTAAACATACAAAAAAAATATTTTGAATGCATCACAAAAATATACTTGATCAAATAACACGAGCTTGCAAAACCAAAAGGTTCCCTATGCATTTTTAATTACTGTATGTAAACATTTTTATGCATTTTGGAGTTATTCAAAAAAATATTACACTGTAGCCTTTAAACATGTATTATTGACCCGCAAAGTATATTGATCTTATTGTACTGTAAAGTGCTTTATTATTAGCTGGGCTGTACTTGTAATATTGGAGGAGAAATGCAGATGGATTCCATTCCAAGAAAGAATGAAAAAAATAGAGAAATAAAACTCCTGTGTGTCTACTCTTTTGAAGACTAAATACAGCTGTATTTCTTCTCTTGCTTGCTTCAGGGACATCTTTACATTTGAAATATACTTAATATCAGAACGTGTTTTTCTATTTGGAGCTGAAACTGCATATTCACAAAGAAAATGGTCTTCAGCAATAGCTAAGGTAATACTGATAATTACCTTTTTCAGTTAGGCCAGGAGCCTTTGCACAAAAAATAAAGTGCCATTGTTAGCTTAAAATCTTTGAGAAGCCATTATTGATGAATACTGATCTCTCCTGTGTGTAAAGGTTTCTTGTGCAGCAGGAAGAAATAACTTTTTTGATGTAATGTTTGAAACAAGATAATAAAATGTGAAAGGAATTGAAGCAGGATTTTAATGCCGACCTTAAGAATATATTAAATGTGCTGTAGTAAAAAGACATATTCTGTATGAATATATTTCAGCTAAGTTTTTTATGGTTGCAATTCTATTAAATTTATTTGCTGAAATGGAATTCATAAGGCTATTCCATATTTATACTGTTCCAAATGTTAATAATCACATTACTAATTAAATCAATGGTAGTTTAAAAGGAAAAACGTTTGAATTTTAGAGCATGAATGGAAAAAATGTTAAACTTGATTTTACATTTTAAATTTAGTGTATCTATGGGTTTATAAGTGTGGGTTTTATATCTCAAAGTTTTTTATTACTGTGACCTTCATCCTAGAATCCTATAGATTTGCAATATTTTGATTTTGTTTTTTAGGGGCTGAGGGTTTTTTTCCTTCATCTGACTCACCCCATTTTCTTTGGTAGCATTTTGTTGCCCCGGTGGCTGAATCCTTGTTAGAGCGCGACTGTGACCTTCTTGGGCAGCTGTACTACAAAGATTGCCATAACCTGGATCAGTGGAGAAAAGGCTGGTTTGCTATAGAGAAGTCGAGCCTTTATTTTTGTCTTGAAATGGAGGATGCTGAGGAAGATTCCATATATCTAAGGAGGTTGCAAGAACTAAGTAAGAGCATCTAGTATTCAGAAAGTGTTCCATGGTAGTAATTCACTCTTAAGAACATTTCTAGTACATTTCAAAATAATAAATATTGGGAAGCTCAGTAACTATTCCTTCACATATGTCAGATGTTCTTCCAACTCTTATCTAAATATGGAGTTGGTTAATTTCTGTCTTAGGTTTTTTTCCTACTTTTTGGCATATGCCAGGGAAATTTTAAACAGCTTTAAAATGAATGATGACAATTTTTGTTCGTTCCAGTTGCAGCAGTATCCTTCTTACAAGAGTACAGAATTGAATAATAATATATAACCTTTTGGGATTATTGTCTCATATTTTTGACAGGGCAGAAATACTCACTGCAGAACACATTCTTGAGATGATTGACAGGTCTGGTTTTAAAATACTCAAACATACTGGAAAATTATAATTCTCTTGGAAAACTATTTCACAGACTAATAGACTTTTTTCTGATGCTAAAAATATTCTTTACTCAATATCATGATGTGGAGAGATAAGAATATTTGTATAAATGGTCTTCTATGACCAATTTTATATCATTGTTTGTAATTATACTCTGAATCCTCTTTTAAGCATATCTGCCCTTGTTTTTATATTGAACAAGGCAGTATGTTACATAGAAAAATACATGTATTTTGAGGTTTATAATAAAGTAACATAGAGAAGATAATTTAGCTCTTTATTGATGATACTCCATAAATGCTGACAGACTGTGGACTGTTTTGCAGGAGCTGGCCTAAATGCCATTGAGTTTTCTATTGTTTATTTACTGCCGCCTTATATTTGGTGTGAATAACACCATGAAGGTGGTTTTTAATCAGGAATGTTTTTTGCCTCTAGGTGTCCTATAACTTGTGAATGCTTTTGATCCTCATTCAGACTTAAAAGATTAGGCAGTAGGGGAACTGTTCCTGATATTTGTTTTGATAATGCAACTGTAATTGCCTCTGCCAGTATCATAAGAGCATGCAAAATCTGTGTATATTATATCTCACATATGAAAATGAAACACTTTTGACTTTCAGTTGAGAATTTGTTGTGCTTGGGGTTTTTAATATTAGTTGTCTTTCTTGGAAATATTATATATCCATACTTTTTTCTTTGATTTCTGCTTTCTCCAGAATATTTCTGATCCACTATTAATACTGATTTGTATAAATTAAACTTGAAAAATAATAAATAATTTGTGGCAGTATAGTAACTTACCTTCTTGATTTTTGACTCAGTAAATATAGGTGAGTCTAGGAGTATGTGTGATGCAAAGCCATCATATAACATGCAATGTGTTTATTGTGTTTCATTGGTATTTAGGACTTTACTCTCTCTGGGAATTAGTTGAAATAAGATGTGAATTATATATGATATGCACTTTGAGAAATAAAGTTTTCAGAATATAAAATTAGTAAGCAGGTTACATTTAATTTACAGGTTTTAGTATAGTACATAGTATAGTTTCTTAAGCAGTGCAACTGAAAACTATCCAGATGTATTTGCTGTGTTATGTATGGTGTATGTGTTTTATAGGGTGCTTTTTTTAGCAGGAATAACATAAGGCAACATAAAGAAAGGTGGCACCGATCTTCATGCTAAACAGATAACTTGCATTATCTTATTGTAAATATGTGCAGCCATTAAGTGCAAAAAATTTAATGGATTCCAAAATCCAGCTTACTTCTGAATCATTATGTCTTCTACAACTTGTATATACAAGTTTAGTATAATAAACCCTGTTGCATGTTCTCACATTAAAACTTAGATGTTTAAATTTCTTGATAATGTTCTGTGTTAGTTTTTCTTTAAAATGCAAATGTGGTGTATTATTTTGTGGAGTTTTATTTATTATCGGCAGCATTCTTTATTTGCAAAGTTTAAGAATTCCATGTTCTTTTGCCACTGGAAGTAATTTTGAAGAAACCATGTCTATAAGTGCATGCATGTATGTGTTTGTATATAAATATGTGTCTCTGGAGGTGAGATGAACGTGTATGTGTTTTGTTTTCAGCAACCAGCAGCGTGATGCAAAATGGAGAGAGAATAGATGTCCTGCTGCTTGTAGAAAAAGGAAGGTAAGGTTCCTATCTGAAAAAAATCTTTGATCTGTTTTTGTATTGATAACTTAGAATTATCGTTGATAACTTCTGGAGTCTTTTCACTTTGGGCTGCTAGCAAGAGAGTAAATTTGCAGATTTTTTTAAAGGAGGGAATATCTTTGTGCATAAATACATTTTGTGGATGTGTCACAAAATGTTAACAAGCACTACTTAATTAAAAACAGTTTTCCCACTGAGAACATTATTCCCAGATTAGTCTGCCAATAATGATTTCATCAAAAGGAGCTAATGCCTTTTGCCCTGTAAAAAAAAGAGTGCTTCCTCAGAGCATTTACTACAAACTTCTTTATTTTTTTAATCATTCTTATGTCTCAGAATTTTGTGTCTCAGTCTGCCTAGGTCAGGTTTGAGAGGATATAAATGAGTCCTCTGGTTAATCTTATTGTAATATCTGATCTCAGTTAACAATATACTACCTAGGAAAAAGCACACTTATGAAACAAACATGATCCATATCTGCTTGCAAGTAGGTAATATTCAGCGGAGATGACTGTGTCATATTTATAGTGATAGGGGAGGTTGGAGGTGAGATATGTGTTTCTGCTCTCAAATATGGGTACAAATTCAAAGATGAAAGTAAAAATTGTGGAAGATAATTCTTAGTTTTTAATAGGTTGAAGCTGTTTTATTTCAGTGATGGGTTATTGGGCAAGAGTCTGTGTTAAGTAGTGCAGTATTTATAGTCTTTTGAATACAGCCAATAATAGGTTAATAAATGAAGAATGTGTTTTTCTCTTTGCCAAACCAAAAAACCCCATAGATGCCTTTGACTTCTCTTCAGAGTTGGAATAGCTTGTCAGAAATGAATTGTAATTTGTGTGTTCTGAATTTAAATTTGTCTAGGTTGTAGAAGTTTCAGAACTGAGTAAGGCTATGCAGGTTAGAAGGAAACACTTTCTTGTCTTTTTGGGAGGATTCTGTTTTGTTTTGGGTTTTTTGGATGTTTGATTTGTTTTGGTTTGTGTTTGTTTGTTTTTTTTTAACGTATTGAGAGATGCAGCATTAAATAAGCTACACATATCAAATAGGGAACTTGAGGTATCCTGTTCAGGATACAGTCTAAAAGATGGATATAAACCAAACATCTAATTTCATAAGTATTAATGCTGAGAAAAATTTTTAGCTCCAATTCAGGGTTTATTATTTATTTCATTATAATATTTCTGTCAAGTGGGGATAGGTTTTCCCTGAACCACTTTAGTAGTTTAAGGGAAATTTTGAACTATTTGAAAATGATTTCAACAGGGACACTGGCTGATTTAAGGTGGACATGAATATATTTAATTTTTCTTCATTGAAGTATGCCATAAAAAATTTGAATGTGCAGTCTTCCCATTATCTTAAACATTGAAAGCCATATGGGTGTATAGGCTTTGGCATGGTTATTGTTATTTAGGATATGACTTCAAAACTATCCAGGTATGCAGTGAAGTTGTATGAGATTGCATCTTAAAGTGATAAGCAATTTAATGTGCGTGGGAAAATTATTAAATACAAAATCACCTTTGTCTTTATACTCAATTACTTAAGTGGAAATAAAGCCACTAATCCTCTTTGTGTCCCTCCAAGTTCTAGATAAATTAATATCCTTGAGACGTCATCAGCATCAACTAAATGAAATGTCAAAGTTTCTAGGTTTTCCTATTCTGTCTGTTATAGCTGTGCTTGTCTAATGTCAACTTTGGCACAAACTGATCACTTGGAAGAGACTCTGTGTAGCTGCTGACTTTCTTGTTAATTTGTTAGTCACTTAAATTATAAAATAAATAAACAGTAATATTGAGATAATTAAATAAAACAAGCAAGATTTTTCCAGAATTAGGAAAAGTTTAGGAGAAAAAAGAACCCAATGACCATAAACTAAACCAAAAAAAGCCACAAGCCACAATCCTTTGCATAAAAAAAAAAAAAAAAAAAGAGAAAAAAAGAAAAAAAAAAGTCAGTATCCTAGAGTGTCTGGTTAAATTTTATTAGAAAATGTTATGAAAATTCCTTGAAGTATTTTTCTACTGATTTTCCATTTCTTACAAATACTTATGCCTCTTTTTCAAGTCTCAGTCTTCGGGATGATTAATTAGGGAAAATCACACATTTACATTATCTTTCTCTTTCACACCTTTTATTTTAATTACTGTAGGTAGAAGCATGACTTCAGTTGTTACAAATGGACTTCTCACTTAAGAATGAGTGCATATGCAAGTAAACATTTTCAGAAACTAAAAACTTCAAGTCTTCTTGCTGAAATTATTACAATGTAATGAATCTATGCATTCTTGATTCCTAAAAACAATGAGTTTAGGAGACAAAAAATTAACATTAATCTGATAGATACCTACTCAGAAGAAAAGAAGAATTTGCAGTTGATTTGGGCTGTAATGTACATAATACTTTCTAGCTTGTATAAAAAACAAGAGTATAGAGACAATACTACCAAAAAAGGATGTGAGATTTTCCTGAAATATCTTAAATATTAATACAATCCACTCCTGTGTCTTCTTTTTTGCCCCCTCTTCCTTTACCCTGCTTTCTGCTTGGCACCCTGCGGTTCATTTATTCTCTATATAACATGTTCAGCTGATGATGTCTATCAGCTCAAAAATAAGAGGTGGCAATCCTTCCAAGTAATAGCATATCATCAGAGGCTGAACCACACTAAAAGATTTCTGATTACTGCTATTTTTTTGAAGATTGTTTTCTTTTTTGAATCCCAATGCAAAATTTCATCATAAATCTAGATTTTTTTAGTTCTGCTTTTTTTTTTCAGATCTCTGACGTGTCAATGCTTGTGTTGGTGTATCTTCGCTAAAGTGAATTACAGAACACACTATTTTTTTTGACACCTACTTTTTGTTGAATTCCGTTGCATTCTGGTCTCTATTGGAGTATATTGTCTGGACTGCTAGAAGTGTATCTAACTGAACTGGAAATCTTGACTTCTCACAATTCTGTGGTGTATAGTTTTACACCCTAATCAGATGGCCATTTGCCTCTTCTTGTTTTCCACTTTCGTAGTTGAAACATTCTAGTTTTGTAGTTGAAATGCTTCTTGGAAGTGGCAAACCATTTCAAGGGTTTCTGTGTTTGAGGCATCCCTTCACACACAGCGGTGTCCTCTGATTTGATCCGTATTCAGTTTCTTCCCTTGATCTCTGTATTTTTAAAGTGCTTGAAGTGACTGGTGATACTTGACCTCCTGTTGCTATCCAAACAGAAATTGAGTAGCATATTGGTGAATCAGCTACTCCTGTGTAGTTCAATAGAGGCCAACAGAAGGTCTGCATGATGAAAAGAAGAAAGTTCTCTAAGAACATCTGTATACAGTAGTTTTTAAATATATCTTCTATATGTGGGATTTAATGCAAAATCTCTAATACTATGCTTTAAAAAAATAGTAGTGCAGATAATTCAGTTTCAAACATTTCTTATATTTTTCTGAAATAATTTAAGCTCTCTCTAAGGTGTCAGTGAATGTTTTCAGACCATAAAGTAATCCAGATGGTGCTTTTTTTCCCTCTTATACTTCTGATGTAGTTAGCTCTTTCTTATTATGAATAATAAACCTTCCCTACATACTGGCACAATTTCTTTAGGCTGATAGTTCATTCAATGCATTCTTTTTAACCCTTTGATGATAGGAGTAAGTTTTCTCATAAAATGCTCTTATGAGCACAAAATTCTAAAATCCAGAATTAATATAAACTTAAGAGTCAGATGAAATGACTTGTGCTTCCAATATGTTATGCTGGATAAAAGACCTTTTGAAGGGTGCCTTCAGAAAATGTTGCTTGGCTACATTTAACAGTAATTTTTAATGGAACGTCCATGCTTCGGCTGCAGTTTGATTTTCCAAAATAATTTCATATCAATATTTACATTCTTGGTACCTCTGTTTTCTGACAGGTAAATTATTAGAATCATGTGGGAATTGCCAGAGGACACTGAGTTGTGCTGATGCCTGTTTCTCTACTCTCCCTGTCCCCCTTACCCGAAATCACCTAGTACCACTGCTTTCCCATTGCACAGCAGTGCAAAAAAAGCTTATAGACACAGCTAAAGCTAGGGGACTTTGCAGGATGGGTTAAAGAGAATCCTTTGCACTCTTGTGGATGAAGTGTGGTCACATATGACTGCTGGGGCAGAAGGATGTGCTGGTAGTCAACAATAAAGCTGTATAGGTAACAGTAACTCCCTTAATGTTGAGACTCATAGATTTGGGGCAGTCACTTGTGCCAATTCAATTCTCTCAATTCACTAAGGCAGAAACCTATGTTGGCAGGCTGCCTTGTTTGAGTACTTAAATTATTAATTTCTTGGCTATGGACTGTATGTACTTAACACAACGTACCAAAAATTCTGCCATTTTTCACTATGTTGTCTCTGTTATGAACTATTTGTTATGAAATGTAAGATCTTTATCAATTTTTAGAACTGAAATAACTGCATAAACATACTGTAGAAGGCAGTGCATTTGTATTGAGGGAATGCATTTTATTTGAATCTGTGGAAAATAGTTGGCAATCTGCATGGTAGATCTTTATAAACATTAGAGTACAAATACTTTCAAACATGATTTCTTCTATAAACTCTTTAAATTCCTCAGTTTTGTGCTACATGTGCTACTATGTTTCAGTCTGTGTTTATGCTTAAACATTGGGTTTAATATAACTTTATATTTTGATTATGACAGTTCAGTGAGAAATGCATGTATTTCTTAATAATTCTGTCTGAAAACTGTGTGAAAGACACGAACACAGAGGTTAAATCTGCAGTTATCCCCACTGCTTCATGAAGTTCTGTAGAAGACTTCTGTGCTTGAAGAAAATTCTGCTCTTCAGCTGGAAAATATTTCTCCTTTTCTTTTCATTACTTCGAGGTTCAAGGAGATAAAAACTCATTTCCAATTAACGAAAAAAAATTTGTTAAGTTTGTCTGAGACGACTAAACTGAGGACTGCTTTTAACATGTTATTTTTAAATTGTTTTATGTTTTTCTAATTTAAACTTATTCTTGGTGTGTTTTCTCTCAGACAAAAATTATTGATGTTTGAGATGAGCTTTTTAAGCCACTTCCATGGGAAATTGACTGAGTTTTGAAATGTGTCTGGCACTGGTTTAATTTCGTTTTCTCCCTTCTTTGCTTTTGTGGTATTGTAGTGAAATTGCATCTCTGATTTATCCTACTTTTTGATGCCACCACTCTGGAGATTTTTGACTGGGCAAGTATAATTTTTCCAAAAATAATTAGTTGTCTTCTATGAACAATCTAGGTTCCATGATAGCAGCAAGATTTTCACATTGGTATTTCTTACCTGAAACTTCTCTTTCATGGCTGTGTCAGTCCTTTGGGACTACAACTTAAACAAATACCACATTTCCTTTGCTAATTATTAAGTAGCCTCTTCCTCTGTAACTCAATTAAGCTCAACAGCTTCTCAAATTTTAGAAAACAACAAGAACATTATCACTTTGTACTTCTGATATCTTTTTTCTAATGTGATGCAGTGAGGGGAAGATGGAAAGATCCATAAAATACAAGGTGATCTTTTCCACACAGTTTAGGTATTTCATATATCACAACAATTGATTGACAGGCACATGATTTAGACTTTAGTATCTCTATGAAAAATGCTGATAAGTTTATATGACCTTTGAAGTTCAGTATAGTATTTTTTCTCTCTGGTATCAATTCATTGGTATGCAGCAGAGTTGCCCTTTTCTCGTTTAGAAGTAATAATATTTTCACTTTACAATATGCTGCTTCCTGTATATATCGTAACTCTTTGGATAAAAAATAATCTTTTGAGACTTACATTTATCCTTTTGCATAATACCATAATGGGAATCCTGCTGTGTTGCAGGGGAAATAAACATAAATATATATACATATATGTGTATATTTCTCATGTTGGAAAGGACCATAAATCTTTTATAAATCATTGTCCTAACCTCTTCTGATCTGTGAATAATAGTAGGAAACAAGTAGAATATTATGCACTGTCAAGCTTTTTTCTACTCCAGACTTTTTACTTTCCTTATATATGTGTGGCAATAGCAATACCAGAAAATGTAGCAATGTGTTCTTTGGAAGGCATTGATTGAGAACTACCTGTTTTGACAAGTCTTAAGGAAACATTTGACAGCATTGAATTAGGCTCACTGATTTTGCTGCAAAAATAGGAGAGCTTATGCAATTTTTTTGTCTTAGTGGAAGAGAGAGGCTGTGTTTCTACTATACAGGTATGTGTAGTAGTTGACTTTTGAAGTCATGGAGTATAGACTTCCTAAAAACGTGGTTCGGTGGGATGAAATACTTTAGTGTCACCTACTCTGCTGCTGAATGACTCAGTCTGTATGGTGGATCTTGAGAAGAGTTCAGATACTGACTGTGTTTGTGTAATATATTGACTGCATCCCCACTTCCTAGCAAGATAGGAATGCTAGAATAGAAACATAATAAAAGCAAAATTGAAAGATACTTCCAAAAAGAAATGAAATTAAGTATTCCCTCATCATAAAAAATGCTTCCCCCACAAAAAAAAAAAAAAAAGAAATAATCAAAATATTATTTCCTATGTTGATGAAGATTTTATCATAGAAGTTCAGTAGAGCATTTTGACTTTTCATAATTGGCAAATAAATGCTCATTAGAGAAAACTGATCCCTACATGTCTTTAATGGGAGATAAGAGAACATATGTAGAAAGGTTTGTGTACTATTTTAACACTTTAAACAATTGTTTATTACACACATGCATATGGTTGGACATACCCCCTTAAACTTTTAAGTTTTGGTATTTTCTTTTAGCAGCTGGCTTGTCAGGGTGGCACACAGGTGATTACTGTGGCATGCTTAAATAAAAGAGTCAGAACAAGACTGTGCTTAAGAGATACAGGTGAAGTGTTGAATTAACTTATTCTGCCTCGACTTGCAGCTTTTTTATATATGTTCCTTAGCTTTCTGATAGTGGGAGAGCATTTTGATACTTGTGTAGGAGAAAAGTTCAGTATGGCTCAGCTACTCTATAGAAGAGGTAGGTGGGTGTGGGGGATGTTTAGGGGCATGAATACAAAAGAAGGGAAAGCTTTTTACAGTGTTGAAAGTTGTCTCTAAATTTGTTTCCTGCTTAGCTGTAGTTTGGACATATGAATGTATAATGTAGGAACAAGACTGAAGAAGAGTAATTAAAATGTTGGCGGGTTCTTTCAAAGGCTTATGACAGTGTTTGTGGACCTTCTTTCATTCTTTATGGCACTGGTAATACAAATGAATTTGGAAAAAAAAAGATGCTGTAACAATAGACCAGCATCACAGCTTTATGTGGTGAAAGGTACCTTGATGTCTTACTCCAAGTATATATTTTTTTTTTTTCTTTTCTGAACATCTGCTTTGTTGCAATGGTACAATAACATCAGCTTTTTATTTCTTTCCTGAACTCGAAATATTTTTATACTTTTCAGAACACTATACATCCATGGCCATACAAAGCTGGATTTCATGGTCTGGTATACTGCAATTGAAAAAGCAGCAGGTACAGATGGTAATGCATTACAAGATCAGCAGCTCAGCAAAAATGATGTTCCTATTATAGTGAACAGCTGCATCGCGTTTGTTACACAGTATGGTAAGTAGAGTGGATTTTATTCAAGCTAAGATCGTTTGTATAATACCTGAGTGCCCCAGTACAAGATCCTATTGAATGAGTTTATATATTACTTAAAGTAAAACCATTAGCCTTGCCATTCTTTAATGAGATGGTGCAATACACTACCACACATCTGAGAATGGCAGTTTGGGGAAATATGACTTGGTAAATGCTCTTTACAGACACTTTTCTCTTTTACATATTGCATTGTTTGTCTTATGAAACTCAGCCTTAGGATCCATTGCCCCAGTGCAGACAACTCAGCTCAGAAAATAAACTCTACAAACCTGTAAAATCTGTGGTCTGAACACAACTTGGAAGCTGGCATTAACTGTGGATTTGAGTTCAGTCTTAGGCTGCTCTTTTTTCAGTGAAGTAACCTAAGGATGGCTGGTTACCATTTATTTAAGTAACTTTTGCCAGCATAATTTAACATGGCATTAGGTTATAAGAGGTTATATGTCCTTTTACTACTGCAAATTCATAGAATCACAGAATGACTAGGTTCGAAGAGACCTCCAAGACCATCGAGTCCAACCCATGCCCTAACACCTCAACTAGACTATGGCATCAAGTGCCACATCCAATCTTTTTTTAAACAATCCAGGGATGGTGACTCCCCCAACTCCCCTGGTAGATAAGTCCAGTACTTTATTATTCTTTCCATGAAAAACTTTCTTATTTCCAACCTATATTTCCCTTGGCACGGCTTAAGACTGTATCCTCTCATTCTGTCAGTTGCTGCCTTGAGAAAGAGACCAACCCCCATCTGACTACAGCCACCTTTCAGGGAGCTGTAGAGAGTGATAAGGTCACCTCTGAGTCTCCTTTTCTCCAGGCTAAATAACCCCAGCTCCCTCAGCCATTCCTCACAGAGTTTGTGTTCCAAGCCCCTCTCCAGCCTTGTTGCCTCTGGATGCGCTCAAGTGTCTCAATGTCCTTCCCAAACTGAGGGGCCCAGAGCTGGACACAGCACTCAAGGTGTGGCCTCACCAGTGCCAAGTACAGGGGAAGAATGACCTCCCTGCTCCTGCTGGCCACACTATTCCTGATACAGGCCAGGTGCCCTTGGCCTTCCTGGCCACCAGGGCACACTGCTGGCTCATGTTCAGTTGGTTATCGACCAGAACCCCCAGGTCCCTTTCTATCTGGGCACTGTCCAGCCACACCCTCCCCAGCCTATAACAGGGGTTATTGCAGGGTGTTATTGTAGCCAAAGTGCAGGACTTGGCACTTGGACTTATTAAACTCCATCTTATTGGACTCTGCCCATCCATCCAACCATTTTGGGTCTCTCTGCAGAGTCTCCCTCCCTTCCAACAGATGGACACACGCTCCCAACGTAGTGTCATATGCAAATTTACTAAGGAAAGACTCAATACCCTCATCCCTGTCATCAATAAAGATATTGAACAGAACTGGCCCCAGCACAGACCCCTGAGGGACACCACTGGTGACTGCCCCCAGCTGGATGCAGCACCATTCACCACCACTC
>VZUI01080073.1:0-15148 GCA_013401135.1 Cettia cetti
TTTTTTTTTTTTTTTTTTTTTTTTTTTTTTTTTTTTTTTTTTCCCCTCTCCTTACAGTTCCTATTCGGGAGCATGCTTAGCTGTAGGTTTCTATAAGCCTTGTGGAAGAAGGTTTCAGTAACTTCTTCACTTCCTATTTAGAAATATGGGGGTTTTACCTGCTGGTTCAGCTTCTTTAGTTATTTCTTTTGAAAATGTGTGTGTGACTGGGGCCCTGCTGATCTGAGTTAAATTAATACAAGTGGAATAAAGACATATTTTCTACCTACCAATACAGGCATCTTCTCTGAAGCATTGGGACAAAGTCAATCTAACTCTACTGCATTTGAAGTTTTTATTACAGTTCTAATGCTATTTACTTTGTCTTGTTAAGTGAATTGTGTATGACGATTAAAATGGTACTGACAACTCCTTAATAAATGAAAATTAATGGCCATACATTGACATCAAGTACCCTTATGTATGTGACTTAGATTTTTCAGAGACTGTCTGAAACAATTTATTTATAAGTCAAATACCTGCATTTTGCAAGTTGATTAGCAGTTTGTATATTCTTCTAAATATCTGTATTAAGAATTTCACTAATGACTTCACCACTTACCAGTTGCTCTTTTAAGGCTTCTTTCAATCTTACGAGTACTGACTGACAGCAGATACAAACCTTGTTTTGTTATAGATAAACCACAGCTAGCTTATCTTCTTTATCCACATTAGAAGATACAAATGCATTAACTCATAGTTTGCAAATCAATATTTAAGACTAGTGAGCTGGAAGATAACCTTTCAGGTGCCTTTCTTCAGGCCTGAAATTGGAGGAGCAAATTCCAAAAGGAATGCTCAGCTCATGCTGATTCCTCCAATTTTAACTAGATATTCAGAACATTTGAAAAACAAGACAGTTGGTATCTGGGCAACAGATGAGAAATTAAACAGATGAGCAAGAACACGGGAAGTAAGATACTTATCTTTCTGAAAGGAAAGAGCAAGGCAGGTAAGTTAAAGTTTGTGAAGAAAATAAAAAAAAAAAAAGCAAGGCCAAGTACAAAGCAGATTTTTGACTAGAATGTATTTTTTTAAAAATTCAGAATTGAGGATTCAACTTGCAGATTTGTCTTTGGAAGTCATTCTGCAGATCTTCTTTTAAGGATCAGCACCGAAGTTCCAGAGAGCATGTAGGTATTTTGCCAGAATGACTCCTTATCTGGTTTTATCTTACATTAAAGGGCTTACTCTGACATTTAACACGCAATTGCCGTGACATTTCTAGGTAAACTGGATGAAACAGAACTTCCTCTTAGCTCTACCCCCTATTACTACCTCTGTCCACAAAAGAGGTCTGGGTTATGAGTTTAGACCATTGCAGTTACTAGAAAATCTTGAAATGTTTGTGCAAACTCATCCCATCCTTTGGAGTTATAGATACATCAAATACCAATTAAGAAAGAATTTCTATTACTACTGAAGTTTTTTTACTGATGAGAAATTACTGATGAAATTTTAATTCTGGCTCTATTTCTAGTTACACTTCATCAGTTGGCACTTGGATCATTTCAATGCCTTTGATTCTTTTTTCTCCCAGGGATTGAAAAAGAGCATACGGGATTTTAGTGACACATTTTATCTGTGTAGATAAAATGCAGAATTGGTAGCCATTCTTCCTTCTCACAACTGGATAAATTTAGCAAGCAGCAGACAGTCTGACCTACGTTGTGTAGGCCAAATGCAATTTGCAGACAAGTGTAGGTTTTTAAATAATATCTTGGCTTCCCTTACACTGAAATCTTATGACTGACAGATAATCAAGAAGAAAACCATGTGATCCAGAAGGGAATTAGCTGTCTGCTGATAAATCTTATGCAAGGCACATACGTAAGTAACCACACACCATTTAGTTACAAGGAGAAATAAAGAAGGTTTTTTAAGCAGTAAGGTTTCTCTACTTTTGAAGACTAGAAGAGAGTCCAAATCTTCTTAATCCAAGAATAAAAGGTTCACCAGCCATTTTAAATGAGGAAAACTTTAAATAACATTATAAAATAATCACAACCTTTCATTCACCACATTATTGCTGGAAAAAATCCTTAGGTAATTTCAAAGGTAGCCGTTTTGAAAGTCATATTCTGTCATACTTCTGCTTGATTCAAAGTTATTTAAATAGGAGTACCAACTTCATTTGGTAAACTAACAAGTTGCAGATGATTCCAGTAGATAGGAAAGGAGGGAGGAAATTCCTTGCTTGTAGCATTGGTGTCTTGGCAATTCTTCTGTGGATTTAATCTTTATATCATTTAATAGGATTTAGAAGCCCAGATTTTAATAAGAGAGATTAATGGCCTGGTCTGAGGAGAAGAAAACCCAAACCACCACAGCCTGCTGAGAAACAAGAAGTGTTATCTTTAGCCAGAGCTTTGTGTAACCCTCAGCAGGTTAAGCACCAAGCACTAAGGGGTGTTGTCTGGGCTCGTGTTTTGGAGCATGTTGGATCTGAGAAACTTGTTAAGGTAATGTGTTCCAGGCACAACACTTCTTCAGCTTCAGGCTCCAAAAGCAACCTTGTGATGTCAGAAGCTGTTAGAATATGCAAACTGACAGGATCATCAGAATTCTTGGTAGTATATATTATATTCTGAAAAAGAAATTTAAAAAGCAACCTTCTACTCCCAGTTTAGAAAACATGTACAGCTGGATCATTTTTTAATTTTTTTTTTTAACTTTCAGGTGGTTTTTTCTGCACAATGTCACTTTTCATACACAATAAACAATATCAATCTTAGTTTTGGTAGCATTCAGTATCAAAAGTATAGCTGTAACATTTAAAAAGTTACACTTCCAAATGTGGCACATTGAGTAAGATTTATTAAAGGTCTAGTAGTAACATCTATAAAATGTCTAGAAGACAATGTTAATTTTAAAAGAAGCAGTACTAAATTTTATTATATAGTACAAATTCATGTTAAAAATGTCTCTAAAGATGGCATTATCATAAATAATCATTTGATCTTAGTTTATATTGTGTCAATTCCAAGAGAAATGTTCAAAAATACCTCACCCCTCTTCCAAGCTTTTACAAAAGTGAATAATTCTCAAGGTACTTTACACTACAGAATTCACTTTAACAAAGTATTTACTGCAAAGTTCGTGATCGCCAGGATATAAAGCTAAAATATGTATTTCCAGCATAGCAGGAGGTAACCACAAAGGCAAAGAACTGTAGAGAGAGGGGAAAAATAGATTAGGAAACAAATATAATCGAGAGCACTGTCATTTCTAAGAAAAAAAATAGTTATGGGACTTGGGGAAAAAGAAAAATAGCAAGCTGACTAAAATGGCACACTCTCACCTCCTTGTATTTGTGTACTGCAGTCAACACTGTGTAAAAGTAAGCTTATACTAACCATAGAAATATGGGCTTGAGCAGACAAAACATGACATATTTCAACGTTTTTTATAAATTCCTCTTTATACTGCCTCATTATTATTGGAAGAATAAGGATTGGAGGAATTATCCAATCCTTACAGATTAGACTGCCACCAATCTAAATTCTTGCTACTTTTAGAGGCTGAGGAACTGTCTGTGGGACAAAGTGAGCTCAAGCTAACACTCCTGTCCTGCTGCTGTGTTCCAGATATTGCCTACAGCCCACCTGTACCTCAGCATGGCTCACTGTGCATCTGTTTGCTTACAGAGAAAGCTTGGATTCAAATGCAAGCCCAGACATGTTTTCAAACAGCACTGCTGATTTGGTTACCTATCCCAGAGGTCCCCTACTGATGAATAAAGATACTCCTCAGTGACAGCAACCACACTGTTATATTACTACCTTGTCAGAAATTGATAACAGAATAAGCCTTCTATAGCAGGCTAGATTTATTTCACTTGTACTGATAAAGTCCAATTCAGCACTAGTGCTTAAACTCCTGTTAATCACTGTGTGTAGTTCAAAACAGACAATATTCCAAATAGCCTTAATGACAATACCAGAATGTTTTGTGCTAGGAACTGAATCAAGTCAAGCTGTCACTGCAAATAAGATTAACACCACTTTTCTAAGAGGTGAGCAATGATAGGACAAGAAGGAACAAACACAAGTTACAGGATGGGAAATTTCAATTAGATATTAGGGGAAAAAAAAACCCCAAACCACAGTGTGAATAATCAAACAGGCACACAGACATTGTGGAATAGCCATATTTGGAAATAGTCAAATTCAAGTGGACAAGGCCCTGCTAGCTGGATATGAGTTAGCTCTGCTGTAGGAGTCAGAGAGTTGGACCAGATGACCTCCAAGAAGTCCCTTCCAGCCTAAAAATATGTTATGATTCTACAGTTGTTCCTGGCTTATATGCCATCATTGGCATGGGTAGGCACTGCTGAGCATTCATCCAGGCAGTAAATCTAAGCCTTTCAACAGAGGGCTCTTGGTGAGCATTGTCTAATACAAATTCAATCTGTAACACCAAAAACCCCCCCCCAAAAACTGTAGATGATGGTGTAAAATCTTATTATAGTAAAAAAAAAAAAACCAAAAAAAACCCCACTAGCATTCTTCTTTTTCCAATTATTTTGTTTCTTATTAAATAAAAGCTCTATCTAAAATCTTTCTAACATAATGACTATTGGGGATAGATGATTTGCTAAATCCTCTATCCATGAAACCCTTAATGGATTTTGAAAGCAAGAATCCACATTTAATAGTTTATTTAGACACTGTGTTAGATAAACATTATTAGGAAGTATTAGAAGAGAATCCAAACCTCCCATGAGACACTGAACATTCATGCATTTTGCATAAAACCTGAATCAGCATGGAAGCTCATCTAGCACCAAGCAAGTTCCTGTCAGCTGCAGTGGCTGAGTAACAGATCTGTAGTTACAAACTGCCAAGAGGAGAAGACCCTGAACACCACTGAAATGACAGGGATTTAATGATTCAATTCCCAGGACAAAAAACAGGGCAGGTGTTTGAGTTCCTGTGTTCATGGCCATATAAAATAAGCTTTGGGCAGGATTTGTGAATGATCAGGAGGACAATTGCAGAAGCATGAACATTCAATAATTTGGAATTCCTGTATACAATTGAATTTGACTACTGTTGCCATAACACAAAGTTCTTTTACAACTCCCTTACCTTTGCTAGAGAATGCATTAACCTAACTCAAAAAGTGACAATACTCTTTTCTGTTCCTTTGTTTTGTTTTGTTTTTAAGTTATTTTTCATCCACTTTGACTGTTTTGGAGTTCTAAATCTAAGTACTAAGATAGTGATGTCACACGAATTAGTGTTTTCATCACATTACATGATTTTTCACGGGTTGCCCTTGCAACTCAAAGGAAACACTATCAAAAGTAGAAGCTGTAACAGGAGGATCATTGTGGAAACAGCAATAGTATTCCAGGACTTTCCCCAAGGTGCTGTGTGGGAATATGGACAGTGGCTCAGCCCACAGAAAGCTGAATGCATCTTATCCATAAGTACGCAAAGTTTGCTGAGTTAGTTTAAACTGCTTTTGAAGTTGTCCAAGCACATTGAGGTGACACGATGCTCACACAATCTTTTTTGTCTGCTCTGATGTACAGGCTCTGACCTCAGCCAGAGAGCTGGTAATAAATGGGGCAAGGGAGGAGGAAATCAGTGTGGTCCTAAAAACATTACTGCCTTTTCTGATGTGACTGTCATCTCCTGGTGGAATTTCTAGTCACCTCTAAAAATTATGAACTAAATTGCAGCTACTTATACTTTTTGTGTATGACCTGTATCACTCTGCAGCGTTTCAAAATGCAGAACACCTGCAACTTCAACCCACACTTCCAACGAGCCTTCATTTGCTATAAGTTTATTGGATGCAGTACGGATTTAAACAAAAAATGAACTCACTGAAGAAGCTGCCCAGCTGTTGTAATTGTGATTGTCCAGATCTTTGGTAACTGAAGATGCATCTACAATGGCAGCAATGAGATACAAAACAAAGGCACTTCCATTAAAACACAGACCCTGTTGAAAAGACAAACATATGTCATTAATATGCACAGGCATTTGTTTTCCAACATCGCAAAATTCTCTTCTGAAATACACTGAACACATGCAGTGTGCACTAGAAATGTCATTCTTAACTATTTTTGCCTTTCTCCATGTTTCTATCTGTAAGATTAAAATTTAACTGCTTTGAAGAAGCATAAACATTGCACCATATTTTGAACAAACTGTTCTCTCCATCACACTAAATCCAGAAAAGTCTTAAAGTTGGTGTGCTGTGATTTTTCAAAAATGTAAATAAGGACTCAGTTTCGTTACCACAATCTCAGGGTTAGGCAGTAAGAATATGACACTACATGACAAAAACAAAAAAAAGAAGACGAAACTGCACTTTGATTTCATTTCTAATCTACACAAAGACAAGAATCAATAACTCCTGGCATATGGAGAATATTTAGAAAGTTTCCAAAACTTTGCTTTCTACACTACTGAAGGAGATAAAGAGGGTGACTTTTTTTTTTTTTTTCTCAGTTGTATTATTCCATCTCTCAGTACCTTTCCCTTCTGCCTGTTTTTAAGAAGAGAAAGAAACAGGTAAATCCAAGGAGGAGAACAGTCTGAATGGACTATATGGGTCATCAAGACCCATGGCAGATGCTGCATTTTCTCTTTCAAGAAGCAAAGTTAATGTCTCAGGGTACTTATATTTATTACTAAGAAAGAAGCAAAGCTGATGACAATGGCCTCACATAACACTACAGAGAGCAAACAAAAAATTTGTTTGGTTTTTGCATGTGAGAATGAACAGGAAAGAAAGAGAGAACAGATGTCTAAGAAGATGAAAGAGAAAAATGCATGAGGTTTTTTTAAGTACATGATTTTAATACTTTGTCCTTTACTTTCTCACTATTTGATCACGGAAGTTTCTTCTTATTAAAAAAAAAGAGTTAAATCCCTTCAAACTCCATTCTGCTACTTGTCTAAGGCATACAAATTTGGTGCCACGTTTAAGTGGAATGCCTGTGACATGCTTTGCATCTAGTTACAATTGAAGGAATTGATAACCCAATATAGACCCAGTCCTAACGTTGTACATAATCAGCTCCCTTCAGCTTCTGGCCCCAGTTTTGCACTCCAGAGTGTCCCACAAATATAACCTTTAACTCTGTTGATCTAGTTGTCTAAATGGTGCCATACTGGTGCAGCTCCAACTTACTAACTAACACTGTGTGACCCAGTGGATGCTAGGCATTTATGCCATTACTCAGAATTTAATACACTTTTCAGCAGCTTTGCCAAATCTAAAAAAGGCTGCAGCTCAATAAGAGAAGTTAGAAGGAACAGTAGAAAACATCCACTTACCCTTCTGCAGGGAACTGAGCTGGGCAGTGCCTCAGCACTCAGAGTCCAAGGACTGGCCCTTGAGGTTTGATTCACACACTCAAAAATGAGTGGAGGTTCATCTCACCTACATCAGTTTGTCTAATAGAAGGTACTATGTCTATCCACAGATCTCACCCCTTGTTTGATCTGGGCATTACAGCAATAAAATATCAAACTGTCGATTTCAGGATGAGATGCCAACAATTGGCAGGTTCTGGTGTTTGTAAAGCAATGATTTAGAAACTCCAAATTTGATTACGTAGAGTATTTATTTTTATTTTCAAATTTCCCATTCCAAAAAGACTCAATTACCCTGGAAAGCTACAAATCCCTGCAATTTCTTGTCATATAGGAAAAAGCACATAATTTCTGAGAAGTGCTGCTCTGGGAAATAACACTGTTGGGGAAGATGGAATGCAGTGCAAGCTGATTGGGCCTTTACTGCCAATATATTACTCAAACCAAATGGTTAATGCTAAATTACCATCTGCTTCTTAAATTCAAATTCACCAGATTTTAAAAGCTTCCATTGATTGTTTTAGCAAAAAAACTTGCGCTATGAAGGAGAGTCAGTTCTGAAGCACGTCTTTTGGGTTTATTTGCAGTAAAAGTAACTGCATCTTAAGCAGTTTGGTAATGTGCTTAACCTGCAAAAAGTGAATTTATGTCAGAGAGGTCCAGATGTAATTTTGGACACTGCATACAATAGGAACAGTTAGAGCTAACTGTCGCCTAAGGAGGCAGAACAATAAATGGCAGATACTGAAATTCAGGATTCTTCGGAGAATAGGGTAAAGGTGGGTGTAAACTCTCTCAAAAAGGTGTGTGTCATGCTCTTTCTAGCAAAGATGCTAAAAGCACCTCTCTGAAAAGGGACTCAATGTTCCTCTTGGCCATACAGGAGCAGCAGAAGACCAATTCAAGGGCTGTTCCCAAAAGCTCTTTTAATACCTTAGGGCAAAACAAGCTGTAATGCAAGCATCTTTTATTTATTTTGTATTTATTTTCTCTTTATATGACCCTTTCATATAAGAGGAGACTACCTTTTGGACTTAAATTTATGTACATCTACAATATATTTGGAACTCAGAGCAAGAAATACTCTCGATATGAAATAGAAACAAATCAAATATTCCAGTTTGTCTACCACATAGATCAGGGGCAACTCATTTATGTGCAGTTGTCTCATAATAGTATTCAACTGATAAAAGAAGGGTAATGACCAAAGCTTTATTCAAATGGATATAAAGATGCTTTGCCTTTGAATGTACTTTAGTTACATGTAATGCAATGCGAAAAAAAAAAAAATCCCCCACACCTTTAAATGTACCCAGACACATTACTGCTGTAATTGAAATAATCCAACATTTCTATAGCAGTGTTACAACCTTAATGGTAATTGCTGGTTATGAAACTTGAAAATAGAGAAGCTATCTGAACATAATCCTGGTTGTTCTTATTAGTAATTGCTATAGTTGGCTATTTATTGCAGCAGCAAATGGGAACACTAAAAGAGAAGAGTATTCTAGTATTCAATTTCAGTCACATATACAATATAGCTGATAACAAGCTCTTAGCAACATAGAAGTCAAATACATTTCATCATAAAAATAACAGAATTCTAGTAAATAATATTCCGCTGTTAAAAAAAAAAAAAAGAACAGTATCTCACTGTATCCAACAAATGCAAAGATAAAATTTATAGTGATTCTCAGATGTGTTAAAAATAGCCAGTTGGCTGAAATGACAATGACTTTTAGGATCTAGTATCCTGAAGACCAGGCTGTTATGCAAATGAGGTAAAAATATACTGTTGAGAGTTAGAGCTGGCCAGGTTTGCTCAAACCATAAAAACTGGATCTGCATTTTAAGTGCCTGTGAATTTTTTCTGTAATTACAGTAGCTGTTCATCTGATTTGCTTTAACTCTTGAGCTCAAAGCAAAGGATTACATGGTACATATTTTTTATATATATATATATATATATAAATATATAAAATTTTCAGCACCATTTTCACATATGGATTGTCAGAGTGTTGCTACCTCTGAACTACCCTTGCTTTAACTTTAGCAGAGAAAGACTCATGTTTTAAGAGCCCAAGTCCTACTTCTAATGCATGGTGTTGATTCCAGTAGGGATTTCTGCTGTTTAAGCCATATGGCCAAGTCTGTTAGCTCAGAGGCAGCAACAGACTCACTCTTCATGGGATGCAACCACTACAGAGAGAAAAAGAGGTCACTCTGCATAAGTATCAGTCACACACACGTTAAAAATCAAGTCACTACAACAACTGCTAAACAAAATGGTGAAACATCACAGAAAAAGTGTTTTGAAAGTGTCTGGGTAGTATGAAAGTTAAACACTGCTGGTATGCACCCACACAGTAATTAGTGAAAAATCTGCAAAGAGTACAAGTAAAGTTGGTTTAATATACACATAGAATGAACCAATATTTAGAGTACAAGTAGAGTTGGTTAAATATACACATAGAATGCACCAATGTTTAGAGTACAAGTAGAGTTGGTTAAATATACATGTAGAATGTACCAATATTTTATTCTCTTCAAAACCCAGCAAGCCTGAAACAACAAAGAATGGGTATATTTACCACCATGGTCCATGGCACCTGTGGGATCCTGGTGTAGGTCATTGTCATGTAGATGATCAGAAAGAAGACGGTGAGAACCCAGTAAAACACAGCTACAAACATCACCCAGCCAAAGGCTGGATATAGAAAGTATTCTGTTCCAGCAATCAGGGTCCACACCAGCAGCCCCAACACCTGCAAAAGTTATGGAGAAGAAAGAAAACTGTTACACAGTTCTAGACCTCATACATTCGTTTGAGGTCAAGGAGCGACACCATTGCCATTCACATGAACCATTTGATAAGCTGCACTGGGATGCTGCACTGGCAAAATACTGATCTAACAAAAATGACCATATAAAACTGGTTTTACTGTGGCAGGGCGTCACAAAGGGAAAGGCATCTTATCTGTTGATTTAGCTCAACCTTTAACTACTTTGGAGCCATACTTGTGGTTTTACAGCTAGCTCCCAAAAGGATTGATTATTGTAGCTTACTTGCTGATGTGCATGAAGGCAAATACTGGTGTTTTGCTGCCAGCAAAGTCACTTTAGAAACAACAGCCTGTGAAAGACCACTGGGATTTTCAGGTTCTATCTGCCACAGTCACAGGTAACTTACCAGTTGGAGTCAAGCTCAGAATGGTCTACACCTGCTCTGTGGATTGGCAGGCACCATAGACAGAACAACTTCTAGACCTTACTGTAAAAGGTTGTAGTAAAATATCAACACCACTGCAACGTATAACTGTAACTAAACAGATTGGGAATGTCATTATATTGCCACAGTTCTTAAAAAATTCCCAAGTGACTTGTAGACAAGGATTCACTCAAGCAAAGTCCTCAAGCAAACCAGTCTGGGGGAAAAACCTCCCTCCTGATGTGGCAAGCTGTTCAGCTCTAAGACACAAAGAAATACGTGAACCAGAGGTTTTAACATACTCTCCAGTTTTCTCCAATGTTAGGTGATCTCTAATGCATTAAAAGGAATGAGGAGCAAGCAGAACATAAGTCAAGTCATATGCCACAGGAAAAAAATTGTGTTTTGCTAGTTATCCAGCAATTAGAAAAATCTTAACCATAAAAAGAAAGTGATTATTTTATACCTTAAGAACAAACAAACAAAAAGCAAAGCCCACCCCACACACTTTACTAGACTCAGATGTGGGAACCAAAGCTCCTGTATTTGCAACAAGGCTTATCTCTTTCTGCAATATGGACTATGGTGAAATTGCCTAGCAGTGAGAAATGGAAGGATTAAAAAATTAAAGCAAACAGCAACACATTTAACATATAACAGCCACAGCTGGACAGTCTAAAGAACCTTCTACCCCAATACTCTATCTCCAGCAGCAGTTAGTACCAGACATCTGAGGAAATACATTAAAGAACAAACCATACAAGAGTAATATTTCCCTGGACTACCCTCCTCAGCTCTCAGGATTGTGCAGTGAAGGGAGCTTCCTGAGCTTGTGGTGGTGTCTTTGTAATCAACAGACCCTGGCAGCAGATGATGGTTTTGCTACAGCTTCATTTGCACAAGAGCTGATAATATTCCCATGCAAGCTGCTGGCCATGGTCACATTTACTTCTCTGTTGCAGAACTGAACATATATATAAGGTTTAGAGATTTCATGTTTACAAGACAAACCTATACTGTTAATGAAAATTTCTTGTAACTCGTCCTCCAACTGCCTTGCATCTGTTTATTTTCTCTTCAATTCATTCTCCAAATTGCTACACAAACTTAATTCAGCCCTCTACTGTGACTTGACAGTAGATTCAATGTATATTATTTGTACATTCATCTACATCTGCATCATACATACATAAAAGCACTGAAAAAATGTGTGGTTTACGGTTTGTTCAGAGTTTTCTTTCTTTCTTTCTTAACAGAGAAAGCATATAATAGTCTGTTTAAGAGCATTTCCCCCACCGTTTTCACCAATCCATCATTTTCTCTCCAACAGGAAGCTCTGGAACTGGCTCAGACTGGGATAAAAATTCCTGCTTTTCGCAGCATACCAGGGGAGGGCAGCATTGTCTCGTAAGAACAGTTCAAATAGTATTAAGTGGATCCTTTAAAACACACTATTTTCAATGCCGTTATCGGTTCAGCAATGCTTCCCAATAGTTCATTTTAATTCTACTTCCAACAACATTTTACTAATAGTAGCAATTCAGTTAATAGCACCTAAAATTGCATGAACTACCCACAATCAGATAAAAAAGAACACCATTTTAGTGTAACAAGTGTTTCAAGGCTAAACAATTTTGATAGATTGTTTAGCTAACAAAATACCATTTTCTTAGGATACAAAGTTGTTTTTTTATTACACCCATCCACTTTAATCCAAATTTAAATTCATCATCCAGAAATTACAGCAATAAACAACTGATCTCGAGCTTGATAAATAATTATTAAAGGCAGATTTATCCTAGATCTGAGTATCTTATAAAATGCCAAGAACAGAAATTTCAAAGGTGACAAAAAGAAATTAAACTTCATTAAATACTCTGCTAATAAGTGCTTGTTTTTTAACACTTCTAAATACAGAAATAGATTTTTCATGAAATGCAGAAGACTATGAAAAATTTTTACTACTAGATGCAATAAGATTGATAAGGATACCTCAGCTTATATAATGCTTATTCAAAAGAGCAAAATCTTCACAAGCAGCAAATTATTAAAATTAAAAAGGAAAATTCTGAGGTTACATGAGATCACTAATCTTACATTACCACACACTAAAGCTAGCAAGACATTCCCTAAAGCATGAGTATTCATGCTGGGCCCTGTTTTTTTCCAGTAGCATTCTAACCTGCAGTTATCACCCCTCTTTCAAGATCATTTTAATATTTAGGTGGCTGTACACCTCAATTGTACAATTCCTCAAAGAATTGGTTTCAATCCACATTTTTAGCTAGCTTATATCAATGGCAGAACAACTCACCCAGGCAATTGAGATGCACCACAGATGTTACAGATTTATATTCTTAACTGGTTCCTGCATCGTAACTTTGATGGGTTGCATATTAGAGCACATTTGACATTTTCAGTTAGATCCAGATACTCTTACAGCATATTACTGGAGCTGACAGGCTAAAATAATATTTCAGATTTCTTGATTAGACCTGAAAAGGTCAAATCAGCTCATGGTCAACAATTCACTCCATGCAGTTAAATGATATGGCAAATGGTTTCACTGCATATGTAAACATACGCAATAAATTGATTTAAAGTTCACACTGGCAGTCAGCATCTACAAAATACCTCAGGAGCCAAAGGAATACAAACATCTAGACAAGCCTTCCATGATTACCCTGTATTCTCATGGCATGTTAAATACTGACACTGCTTCTGTGGTGTTAAACACCTGCCTCGTAATTTTCTGACTGTCCCTTACGTGACAGGTTTGCTGTTCAACAGATCAGTACAAACTGGGTGACACTCCTGTATCTGCTGGAGCTAAGAATGCCACTTCTACTGGTTTGGTATCACACCTCCCCACTGGGGAAAACTGGACTACATCCAAACGTCACCTCGACAAGCATCCAGCATACAGAATCTGGCAAGTGAGTGACAGGTAAACAATACTGGAAAGCCAAGATCAGCAACAGCTGGGGAGTGCCTGCAGTAATTCAGCAAGCACAGACGGTGCACAGCCACCTTCCCTGCCCCAGGTCAGCCCAAAGACAAGGGAGAAAGCTCCACCCAGGAACTGGAAAGGCCTGTATTGGTCATTATGACCAGGTAGGCTAGAGTATATTAGTAATAGCCAAGTATTTGACTTTAATTTATGAGCAACTCAGAATATGCTTAATTAGAATTACAGGAACATACTACTGTCCTGGAAAAAATGAGCCCAAGAAAGGGGAAGGGAAAAGCATCAAGAAGGCCCAAGAAAATAATGCATGTGGTAATGCATGAGAGGGGATGCTGGCTCCTAAGACTGTAAGGCCTCCACCAACCAGGTCCAGTTTTCCAAGTCAAATGGGAATGGGGTTTCAGTGCAAGATAAAGGCAATCAGTTTTCTGTTGTTTATGGCAGGTTCCGATTTCAACTCAGACATTTATTTTGTGGTCATTTGGCTGCTGCTTGATCAGGTACCTCCATTACTAAAGTGCATTAATATGTCAAAAGCACTAATGCATACTTCAGCAATTGGCAGATACCATAAAAAGGAAGTAACTTGGTGGCAAAGTCCAGCATTATTGAGTGTGCAGGTTTAAAATTAGATGCTTAATTACATATTCAAACCCTTTAATAAATGCCATATTTTTTCTGCAGTGTTGAAAACTTCAAAAGTATCAGATTATTTAGTCACTTAAAAAGAAAAAAAGGGCTTTGTTGTTAATACATGAGACATGTCTTGTCTCCTGTCACAAGTCAGCAGGTATAAAAGCAGGTGTGAGCTTGAATTTGTTTATCCAGTTTTGCTTTTTAAAGCAGCTTAAAAACTGCAAAAACAAATTTGTACTTGCAACCTGCATTTTAAAAGGCGATATAACAACTCCTCTCCAGTGATGCCAGGGTTTGAAATTCTCCAGCATTTCTCCTGTGCAGTTAACTCAGCAACACAGTTAAAAATGTGTACACATCTTTTCCACAATAAAAGAATTCTCATTGTGGCAGAATTGACAGAGTGAAAAACCCGAGGCCCATCTAAAAGAAACAAACAAAAAAAAAAACAACCAAAATCCCCCCCCAAAACAACAACAACAACAAAAATTGCAAGTTTGCCAGAGGTTTTTTCTATCCTTCATCCAAAAGATGCTTCCTGCAACCATAAGCACTGCAGGATTTATATGGAGTTGCTATTGGCACAGATGAAAAGGATGGCAGATGGATACCAGAAGAATTGTGCATTTGCAGCATGAATTGCCTCCTGTATGCAAAACCACCTAAACATGGACAGCATCCAGCAAGGAGAATACAAGACATCTTGCCTCTTCTTCCTAGCAAAGGAGATTTATGACTAGAAGACAGAGAGACCGTTCTAAATAATTGCACATCATTATTTCATTACTAAATCACAAGTTCAGAGCTACCTTAGCAGCAGCACAAGCAGCCTGTGAACGTCTCAACCTCCATCCTTTTCTCCCTTGGCTATGTATCAGGATGGTGGTGCTGGTGTGGCTTTTAAGGAGAAAAAAAAAAAAAAAGAAAAAAAAAAAGTGAGAAAAGATTTCCCCCTCTATT
>VZUI01080078.1:0-31556 GCA_013401135.1 Cettia cetti
TCCTTCTGGGCTGTGTACCAGGGTCTCCAACCCCCCTGTACAGATCCCAGACCCCCCTGTACAGGTTCCAAACCCCCTGTACAGGTCTCTGTCAGTCCAGGGTATTCAAAGCAATGCCCTGGACCCCAACACCAGTCCAGCTGGCAGGAGAGCTGTGGAGCTTTGCCCAGGGCAGAGGGGTGCTGGGCAGGCAGGGCAGGGCAGGGCAGGCACTCACTCTGGACTGCAGCAAAGGCAGGCAGGTACTCTGCTGTCAGCAGCGGCGCCGGCAGCTCCCGGATGAATCTCTTCAGCAGCCCTGACACGTCGTTCTGGTGAACCTCATCCCAGCAGAACAGCCCGCTGTAGAAGTCCCTTTCCAGCTTCTGTTCCAGGCTCTGTGGAAAAGATGGAATTTAGCACGTGCCTTAAGAAGCAAAGGTAAGAGGAAGTCTGTAGCTGAGCACTGGAGGGCAAGATAACAAAGTCAGAGTGGTGCAGAGAGCCTCAGCTCCAGGATTTCCCAGCAATGGATGTAACTGGTTGTACTGGGAAAGGGATGAGACAATTCAGGTCGTTCAAACACTTGCTCCAGCAAATGCTTCCTGATCACCCCTGACACTTCCAAACAATGCTAAAGGGCTCCTACCTTAATTCTGGTCTGGGACCCAGAAACTCTCAGGATGCCCTCTGTTTCAAGCCCTCTCTTCTCCAGGCAGGACAGCAGCTGTGAAAGGGGGAAACAGAAAGCTCTCAGGCAGAGGATGAGGAGCCAGCCTGTCCTTACCACAGCCTGCTGACTCTGGGGACAGAGGTGTGCATGAAACCAGTACAGAACTTACTGCCTGGAGTAGCAGAGGGACCTTGGTGTTGGGCAGCAGCTTTTGGTCATTTTCCAGCAGGGTGTTGAGTGGAACTCCAAAGAGTCTTTTCTCTACAACAGAAACAACATTTCTGTATCACCTCTAGTAGAGGTGTAAGGGATATATCCCCCACTAAGATGGTGCTTCTGTAAACACAGACACTGGAGAAAGAGAGGAATAGTTAAACAGGACAGCTGCAGCCAGACATAAATGTGGTAGTAGGTCTTGATGTCATGATCCACTAACTTCCAGGAGAAATCCAAGGAAAACACACCTGTCACAAGGTTTCTAATCAAAGACCCTCTGTTCTAACATTTGAAACAGAACTGATGAGTGCATAATGAGAAGATGAGTGTAAAAAAAACCAAAAACCCACAAAAAGAAGTACAACTAACCTGTTGTTTTCAATTTTGCTGCTTTGTTTCTCTTCAGCTCAAAGCCCAGGATATCACAGAGAGCTGTAAGTTCAATGAGGGCCAGTGTGGGGATCTTCTTCATGTCCTGAGCTGACAGATCTCCAATCCTGGTCACTCCTAGTCTGCCCTTTGGGATCTTAAATCTCTAAGGGAAACACATGCAAGAGGTTCAGCTCAAGTCATCACTATTAATCCCACTAGAGAACAACTTTTGCTGTAGGGTTGGGGGATTTTTTCTATCATAACCAGGCATCTGTTCTTCCTGCTGTGTTCCAGACCAGACACATACCCAAAACTACTCCTACTCAACCACCAGCTGAATAAATATTTTCCCTTTTCAATATTGCTCTTTAATCATACCGGAGATGCCAGTTTTTCCAACTTAAAGACAGTCTGATACCCACTCTAATCTACTTGAACTTTGGAAGCAGCCCAGTTCATTTGCAGAGAGGAGAAAATTTTGGAATTATGAGTTAGAAAATGCAGTTACTCTCCTCTTTTCAGAGGAAACAACATGGATGTGTGTCAAAGTAAGGAGTTTCGGATAAAAGTCTTATTTATTTTGATCCTCCACTACACAATGCCTATCCTTGCCCAACATTGCAAAGATAACAGCACAACACACCCAAAAATGCCACCAACACAGACTTATTGCAGCACTACCCATAGGTATGAATCAATTTTGGTGTCTTGTACCACCTTGACAAACCAAGACTAATAAATTCTAACAAGAAAAATGCTTCCAGTGCTTACAGTTAGGGCATTTCCATCCTTTAACTTCCTGGATTCAGACAGGAATGATCCCTTGAGCAGGACAGCTGCTTGCTCTGAGTAGGCAACATCCATGTTGAACATTTCCTCTTTCCCAGGGTTTCGAACTGTGCAGGAATAATCCTGGGTTTCTGCTGCAGAGGAGAAATTGTCTTGAATTTCTGCAAGCCAGGAGGGTGAAGCTTAGAAAGCAAATGTGCTAAAAATGCAGCTTGAGATGGGTTTGGTATCACTGCTTTTAAAAATCCTGCAGTAAGACATGAAAGGAGTGTCCCCACAGCACAGAGTGATCAGGAGGGTAAGAGACTTCCCTGAAAGGGTGGTCAGGCATTGGAGCACCAGAACAGGCTGCCAAGGGAAGTGGTGGAGTCACCATCCCTGGAAAATGGTGCAGATGCAGCACCTGGGGACATGGATAATGGTGAACACACTGGTGCTGAGTTAGCAACTGGACTTGTGATTTTAGAGATCTTTTCCAAGTTTAAGGATTCCATGATCAGTGTGAAGTCACAACATTATGGCTAAAATTGCCAGGTCACTGGTAAGGCAAGACCACAGCCTTAAATGAAATGAGACCCCTGTAACATCTCTTTACACAAACTGCTCATGGCATTTGTAAGGTTTCACTGCATGATCTTAACTAGACTGATTTTATTTTCATCTTTTAGCTGCTTTATCAAGAACTAACAGTGATCAGCTTGAGTGGCAATTCTAACAACACTGGAGCCTGGAAAAGTTCATTAATCCACAGGGGTGAATAATCACATAAAGAAACCCACACCCCAACACAAGCAAGATCAATGTTTTAAAGCTCTATATATTTAAATATGTGTGTGGTTTTCCTTCCAGTTCCAGCCCTACTTCAGATCCTACTCTGCATTTAAATATAAAAGAAGTCCCCCTTACTTCTCTGGGTGTTTGAAGTCCTTAGATTGTTCCACAGTGGATCTGGGCTGGACTCCTCTTTCTCTGTTGCTGTGTCCTGAAAAATAAGAAATAAGTTGTTTTAGCCACAACCAAAAGAGCAGAACGGCAGGAAAACAGCTGAAAAGACACTGGTTATGAATTCTTTATCAAGAAAAAAAATCTAAATAAACCAACAAACCCTCCCCCCCAGCAAAGGCAGTGTCAGTCTTTCCAGGATTTCCACCTCTACAAGGTCAGCTTATCAGAACTGAGTTTGGGAAGCTATCCTGTTTTGTTTAATGGTGATTTAACATGTCACTGGAACAAAGAAAACACAAGAGGGCTCCAAACGATGCCAGTGCTCCACGGGGCTGCCATGCAGTCTGCACTACATAGGAGCACTGCAGCAGGAATGTTATTCCAGTCTGGGAAGGCTATGGAACTTTTCTAGTAACTCCCCAACACTGCAACCTGCATTTCTCCAGTCTCAGCTTCCTTTCAGTTCAAGAGATAAAGCTTTAACAGGAGCCCTAGGCTCAGAAAGCCAAGCCAGCTCCCAGAAAGCTCTTTCAGGAACTCCCAACTGTGAGTTTTTAATCTTCTTTTTTTCTGTTAGACTGGGATTAAATGCTGAGGAGACAGTTTGGGTTCGGACTCAGTTGTTTATTAATTCTCATCTATAGCACAGTCTCACGAGTCGTGAGTTCTAGCAAGGTAGAAAATGGCTCTGTCTCTATCTCTCTCCATGGTCTTTTAAGCATAAATTATCCTACAATGAGATGGCATCTATATTGTTTTTACTTTTGACCCAATAACCAAACACTCGTGGCCCACAATACAAACCTCTTCACCCAATTACAAGACACCACTCAAACCCATGAAGAAAAAGGTGAAAGATAAGAACTTACCCTATGCCTTAAATCCCCCATCTTGCTCTCTATATATTACTATATACTAAAATCTTTAAGTTTTTCCACCCTGTGAGGTCACACTCTTCTATTCAAACTCCACACCCACAACCCCAGTGCTGTCACTCAACTTTGCAAGCCCATTCCACAGCCCCAGGTGCTGCCTTGTTTCCCAGCCTTCAGCCCTGGAGTCAGAAATTTCATGTAAACAAAGCAATGTTTACAGAACTTTTATCATGTTTTTGGATCCCTTTCTGTGAAAGGACAATGATGGACACTTTCTAAGACCAGTGGAGTTGAAGAGGTTGAACCTCAGTCTTCCAATCTGGTCTCCTTTTTAGAAATCTATATAAGTTGTAGGAAAAAAAAAAAATTTAACTTCCTCTTTTCCCGCTTCGACTCCGCGGTGATCGCTGCATCTCCCTCGGGACAGCATTGCTCTACACTTACCCTGTGCCCTAAATCCCCCATCTTGCTCTCTATATATTACTATATACTAAAATCTTCAAGTTTTTCCACCCTGTGATACCACACTCTTCTATTCAAACTCCACAACCCCAGTGCTATAACAACTTTGCAAGCCCATTGCACATCCTCAGGTCAAACACAGCGTTTCCTTGAGGATCAGAGCCTGTTAGGACAGAAATCCCGAAATTCCCATCCTCCGGCCCCACGCACCTGCGGGGCGGGCGCTGCGAAGATGTCGCGCACGTCGCGCACGGGGTGCTTGCTCCTCCGGCGGCGGGAGCGCGAGTAGGTGTCCAGGCGGCGCTGCACGGCCGCTGCCTGCGTCCTGGTCAGCGTGGACAGCAGCACCAGGTTGTCCTTGTCCGAGCCGGCGTCCCCCAGGAGCTCGGACAGCCCCGCGTCCTGCAGCCACTCGGCCTCGGCCTCGCCCTCTGCAGAGCAGACAGTTTGTTCTTATTTCTGCTGCTCGGCCTCCCGCAGCTGCTCGTGTGTTGGAGAAAAGCTGCAAGGGCTGCCTGCTGAGCTGCTAGTGTTAAAGATTGCCAAGGTGGCTGCATGTCAGAGCACACCAAAGCAGGGAACTGTGCATGCAGTCCTAGGAAATGCTGTATAAACGCCAGGTAAAAACAAAAGTGTAAAAATACTTGATTAAGGTGAAAATTAAAGTGTTGCTCTGTTCTTTTCAGCCTTCTGATATTTACATTTTTGTAACGGAGCTTCTCACAGATTTTCACAATGTATTTCAACAATGTATTATTATTGTAACTGTCTCTTCTTGTTAACCTTCCTCTCTTGGGGAGGAGAAATTTGATGGAATTCTAGTTTGACCAGTGTGGTTGGAGAGGTGGCAACCTCATCCTCCAATCCCTGGCCATTGTCCAAAATCTATATAAATCAAGGTCAAGAAATAAATGCCCTCCTTTTGCCCTGACAACTCAACTGCGTGCATGTCATTTGTGTCCTATAGTGACAGTAGTGCACATCTTCACTACGGTCACAAAATCACAACCAAGCTGTCTTATTATTAAATAATTGATATTACATAGCAAAGAACACGTTTTAGATTAAATAAAATGAATACAGAATTAAATAAATGAGATTTTACATCAAAAATCAGTGAGAAGGCAGAGAGAGCACAGAGCAGTGGTCTGGGTGATTCAAGTCAGGAGCCTGGGCCATTCCCTGTCTGGGCTGGCAGTGGGACAGCACTGGAGGGAGCCACAGCCTTGTCCTGAAGCCATGGCCCTTCTCAGAAGCTCAAATCCTCAGTGCCCAGCTGGTATGGGGCACTCCAGAGAACACACAGCTCTTTGGGCAGGTGTAGCTGCTGGCACAGCTCTCGTTGCTCATTCCAGGTGAGGAAAAGGGAGAAGAAAACTGTGAAGGTAGAGAGTGGAGCACAGGCCCCAGAGAAGCTGGGCAGAAGAGGGCACAAGCGTGACTCTGGGTGGTATTTAGGCAAGGGTTTGGGATATGGGCTATGACAGGATTTGGGAGTGAAGTCAGGGGGGTTTGATAAATCTGCCTTTCCATGGGCTGCCTGTGCACAGGGGAGCTCTGGCAGCAGCACAGCCCCCCCAGAAGGAATGGCAGGGCTTCCCTGATCCCACCCGATCTTTCAACAGCTTTGAGAATGGACTGAATGTCTGTGAGAAGCCACAGCACACAACACTGCATATTTGGATTTTGTCCTTTCCCAAATGACTTGGTTACTTCTTTTACTTTTTATTTTTTAATCTATATACATGCCTAAGTATCAACTTTTTAAAAAAAATATCCAGATCCTGATCTGGTAGGTTCAAATGTATTTTACTCAATATACTTGCTGAACTATTTGTGTGCATCACCCCTAATCTTGAATTTTTTAAGTGGATTGGTATCCACACACTACAGCAAAAATGTTATTTTTTACTCTGTGCATTCATTTTATGCCCAGGACTATTCAAAATGTCATTAAAATTAAAGACCATTCCAGTTCCAGAAGGAAGTGTGAGAAGCCTGGAGACAGTACAGCAGCGTTACTCAAACAAGCTCAATTCCACTTCATTCTTCAATACATATAAAGTTGCACTTCAAACACAGAAGACTTTTTTTCTTATTATGGGATGCACCATAAGGAAGTGCAAGCGAGAAAGTGCCCTGAGCAAGGTAGCTACTTAAAATTCAAAGATGAAAGAAACAATTTAGCAGGTGACTTCAACTTTAACACAGCAAACACCACAAAGCCTTTATCTTTTCAGTTCCATCTACCACATTCATTCACTGCAGGCAGTTCCAGTACAGCCCTGCCAAAGGTTATACTGGGAAAAAAGAAAATCCACAACTCAACTGATTGGCACAGAGCAGCTTATTCCCACTCTTCCTGTCCTATGCAAACTTCTACCTCCTCAGCTATCACAGCTGCTCAGGTCAAGTTTGATTATTGCTACATCAATAAAAAGCAGCCATGCAGCCCTTCTTGAGAGATTAAATAATTCAATTTTTTTCTAGAGAAACCTCATGTCCATGCAGCTTACAAACACGTTGTGACACAATTAAAACTCAGCCTTCAGAACATGGTCTTTGTGATTTTATGTGTCATAATGAGACAGAACTTTTTTCACCATCACACCACAATAAATAAAGTTCTGAGCTGAACTTGAAGTCAAGTATTTCCCTAAGTGAATCTTCTAGCAAATTGGTTTTTGTACACATCCCTAAGTTTTGGTCTTTTCCCATGCCTGGTTTACAGAGGTCAGCAGGCAACAGCATCCCACGGGCACAGCCAGTGGTGCTCCCACTCACAGCTCCTCACCAAACACCTTCTTGTCCCACATCCATGGTTTCACAGCAAAACAACACACAAAAAGCCTCTGGTTTATTTTGCCTTTGGGAACTAGAGGAAGTGAAGTGTATCACTTGCAAATTTTGAAAATAGCCAATCCCAGTCATAACAGGAAACTGATCTTGTACACAACACCACACAGCAGCCCCTGCATCGGACATCCGTGTGAGCCTGCTGCCACATCTGATGCCAAAGCACCAGGTTGGAATTCCTCCATCTACTATTTTGGCCCACTTATGCTTGCCAGTAACACAAAAGGAAACCAGCAAAATGGGTTATTTCTGGGAAAAGGGAAAAATTGGAGAGAAAAAGATCAGAAGAGAGAGATCCACAGAAGATGAGCTGCAGGAAACCAGCAAAATGGGTTATTTCTGGGGAAAAGGGAAAAATTGGAAACAGGTCAGAAGAGAGAGATCCACAGAAGATGAGCTGCAGGAAACCATCAAAATGGGTTATTTCTGGGGAAAAGGGAAAAACTGGAGAGAAACAGGTCAGAAGAGGGAGATCCACAGAAGATGAGCTGCAGGAAACCATCAAAATGGGTTATTTCTGGGGAAAAGGGAAAAATTGGAGAGAAACAGGTCAGAAGAGAGAGATCCACAGAAGATGAGCTGCAGGTTTAAGCCAGGAGAGCTGCTAAGATTTGCCTTGAGAGTTCCAGGCAAGCAGCAGTTCGGAAGGGCACAGTTAGGAATGATTTTGCAAAACTAAAGAACACCAGTTCCACAAATGTACTTGAAACATAACCTAGTCAAAAATAGTGCTCATAACAAAGTATTCACTTTCCAAATATTTAAAGGACAGCTACAGCATCCTACATTTTCAGACTAAACATTGAGCACAACTTCCTATCTAACTTTTGAAGGTGAATCACCACCCTTTGCAGAGTGTTCAGCTGTGGCTGTGTGCTGTAAGATCACAAGCAGGTGTTTCAGTGGCAGTGCTGTGTCCCCAGCTGGCTGTGCTGCCAGGCCCTGCACAGAGCTGGGCAAACACTGACAGCAAGGACAGCACAGCCCTGCATTTCAGGAAGAAGCTACTTCCTGCTGCCACCAACTGTTAGCAGGGCCACGAGTACCCTCAGCACCTTCCAGCTGCCCCAGATGTGCAGTTACACCTCCCACTGCCATCAGGTCACCAGCAGCTCCCCAGGACACCACCCCTCACCCAGGGCTTGCACAGGAGCCCAGTGCTCCCAGCTGGGTCAGCATTTTCGCAATTCCTTATCTCCCACACTGTCCCTGTGCCGTGGTTATCACCAGCCATCTCCTGGCTGAGCCAGGCTGGCTCCAGACAGAGCTGCCCAATTCTCAATTCCCCAGATCTATGCAAAAAGTGACAGTGCCTCTGGCTCTGAGGAGCCCCACAGCCTCCATGCTGCAAGCAGGAGCTGCAGAGATGTGAAAGGCAAACCCTGCACAGCATCCAAAGCTTCCCCACTCCCTGCACAATGTTTATTTGCCTAAGCTCCTCCAGAGAAGGCATCAGGAGCCTGAGCCTGCCCCACCTCCTTCCCCAGGCTGCTGGGGAGGTTTCACTACTCAGAGCATCATTTCAAGCCTGTCTGGTTTCAATGGCCAATTAAGCACTCAGCTCCTGCCTGCTAGGTTAAGCTACAGCATTAAAAGACACTTTTCCTCCTATCCCTGCTTATACACAGTAATCAAATTGCCTCCAGCATATCAGTCTTTAGGATATCCCAGACAGTCTTTCATCTCCTGGGATGGTCTCTTTTGCAGTCTCCTTCCTGGTGCACTCATTTTCTGAATCACTTTGCATCTCTTCCAGTTCTAAAAATCAACTTTGTGTCCTTTATAAAGGGACATTAACAGCAGAGCTTCATGGTTTACCATGTCCTGCCAGTGATGGCAGACAGGGACAATGACACTCCCACCCTGCTCTCCAGAGCCTCTCTGTGCCCCTGTGAGAGCTCTTCCCAAGCACAGCAGCACTCTGGGACTGTCACACGAACTTTTCCCCAGGACACAGATCATCCTCAGCACCAGGCAGCACAGCTGCTGTGCAGGCTGCAAACCTGTGCTCAAGGGGATGTGCAGCCAAACATCTCCTCCACTTCTTCAGAATGGACCCAGGAAAGGTGTGACCCCACCTGTGGGGTTTATCAGCCCTCATCACCCCTCCAGCACCCCAGGGTGTTGTACTTCCCATGTCTAAAGGGAAGCTCACTAGGAACTGCAGTGACAGGACAAGGAGTGGTAGGCTCACACTGAAAGAGGGGAAAGCTGTGTTAGATATCAGGAATAAATCCTTCCCTGTGAGGGTGGGCAGGCCCTGGCACAGGGTGCCCAGAGCAGCTGTGGCTGCCCCTGGATCCCTGGCAGTGTCCCAGGCCAGGCTGAATGGGGCTTGGAGCAGCCTGGGACAGTGGAAGGTGTCCCTGCCCATGGCAGGCGTGGCACTGGATGAGCTTTCAAGTCCCTTCCAACCCAAATCATTCTATGATTCTACAGAGGGAAAACATTTTGGAATGTTTTGGAACAGCTGGCCCAGGTTCCAACTATTCCAAAGCACTGGAAAACATCTGTGCTACAGAAAGTGCATTAAAAACACCCCCTACACATTTTTCCCAAAGAAAGAAAAGAGGATATGGATGAAAAATTTTGAGTGGACAGACTCAAGGCTTTCTGGATGTTCACTGTGGTTTCTTGAACAGGGAATTAGAGAGGGAACAGTCTGCCTTCCACAGAAGCACTCCCATGAAAGCCACTATGATAACTCTCAGAGCCACGTGCACCAAGACTGCTTCCAACAGCCCCAGCTCTCAGAGTGCTCTCCACACACCACCTGGACTGGCACTGAGAGCCCTCACCCTTGGTGGGGCTGCTTGAAAAACCTTCAACATGCTCCTGGGACTGATCTTTGCAGTCAGCTTTGCTTCAGAAGCTGAAACCAGGCCAGGCCAGCCCTCCCCTTCTGCAGGGCATCATCCACCACCCAATTAAAATAATATCTCTATCTCTGATTGACTGATAATATTCTAGCCAGACTCCAACATGCTCCTGAATCGTTCAGGTGCATAAGCAAACCTTCTGTTTCAGATGTTCACATTCCTCTCCTCACTCCCAGCATTTTTGGCAACTTACCCTCCTGTGTTTTGACATCTGCAAGGCTGCATTCCTCCTGCTCGGCTTCAGCGCTCTGCTTAATGTTCTCCACTTCCAGCCAGAAGCTGTCCATTGACAAGCTGTCCAAAGCCTCTCCCCTGGAATTCGTGCTCTCTGACACCGGGGATGCCACAGGACTCTTTGGAGGAAGCTGGTTCATTTTCCAAGGGCAATGTCTGGTGCTGAGAGAGGAAGAGATAAGGAAAGAGAGATTAAGCTCCACGTATTGCACACGGCATTCGTGTCCAGCCTCCACTGATTAATGCCTGCAGCAAAGCCAAACAGAGCTAAGTGCTGAACTTCCTTTGCTTAGTGTTCAGCAGTACAGACAAGGCTGGGACTAAATCCCCTGGAGAATGGGGAAAACTGCTGTCCAAACATGAGAGAGGACACAGGACCAACAGAATCTTCCCAGTGCTGTCCCTCCAGTGACCTCCAGCACATCACCTACCACCCTACACTCATTCCAAGACTTCCCTGCAAGTTTGCACAGGCACCCTCTGCATCCACAGCCACCCAGGATGTTCCCAGCTCAGTGCACGTGTGCTCCAGGACCTGGCACAGAGAGGAGCTGGCAGCTCCCACCACGGCAGCCCAAACCCAGCAGGTTTGTGCTCCCTGTGCAAAAACCAGCACAGCTCCATTCCCTGCACTTCAGCTCATGCAACAAATAACTCACAGGGCTGAGGCCCCCTTTTACTGCCCAGACCAGATTTTTCAGCTGTGAAACAACACGAGGTGTCCTGGGAAACCCAAGCACATGGAATTTTCTTACCACCCTGCTGATTCACTCATGGGCAGCTGAAGTCCCAGACTGGCCTCGTTCAGCTTTCAGCCCCTGTGCTGGGAGCTTCTCATCACTTCATAAAACAGTGCCTCTCCTAAAATGAGCTGTAATTGTCTTCAAAGAGTTCCAAGCCATTTAAGCCCTGCTATACATATTTTTCAAAGACTTACAAAGAAATGGGATAAGTGGAACATACTTATGAGAACACCTCAATGGTTCTACTGATGAATATAAAAATTAAAGAGATGGAACACTGCTCCAACTGTGGGTGGTACAAGAAACACCCATGACCACCAAGCAGGCCAAAATTCCTTTCTAGTTTCATTAAAAAATAAAAGATCAAGTCTTAGTGTTACACCTTGAAAACCATGACAACAAAACACCCATTCAATGCTATTTAGCCTCCTAGCTCTAGGAGCCAAAAGTTATAGATATCTGGCAAAATATCTGGAAAGTTTTAGCCCCTTTCATTCTGGAAAGTCATTATTAGCAGTTCTGGCACTAACTTGCTTCAGTTATGAGAAGCATTTCAAGTCATAGTGAGCTAAATTTGAAGATCTAACAACACAGAGACAACGTTGTAGGCCGTTCTGCACTTGTATTGACACGTGTGCACGCACATCCCGCTCACACCTTGCTCTAACACACACAGGCAGCCCCTCTCTTCTGGGGATCGGAACCACAGCAACTGCCACCACTCCAGGAACATCTGGAGACAGCCCAGACAGGGTTTAGAACAAGAATTAAAGGGGTTTGTTTGTTTTACAGGGAGACAAAAGTGAAAGACTGACTTGAGCTATTCCTCCACCCGGCAGGCAGGAACAGAGGCGATCTGCTTTCCTATTTCTGTAAATCCAAACAACATTCAAGATGCCTGGTGGAACACTTAAATAATCAAGCTAAAATATTTTTTTTACCTGCACTGTTCCTGTCCAAATCTCTCAGTTCCATTGCAGTTACTAACTCAATTTATTTTTTTCTTTTTTTCAACTTTTTACTTCTATCTTCACCCATTAAGAGTTGAAAAGTTAGATTGCCTGCCTCATCTTAACTCTTCATCTTCAGCACTCCTCTCCATTTTCTCACATTTGCTGACAACCATAAGACTAGATTTAAACAAAGATACCTTGCTAGCATCAAAAAACACTGTTCAACACCTTGCTAGGATTCTATTATAAACCAGTCAACAGAACTCATCACTTGCAACATGAAATCAAGTGGAAGGAGGAATTCAGATTGTTTTGAGGGAGTTGGTTTTGTCCATATCAAGAACACTGGCAGACAGACTTGCACTGAAGAAATCTCCCAGTGCTCAACACTCAGGAACCATCTTAGAAGCTCTCCTGATTGCTCTACTGCAGGCTTTCAGCATGCACAAAACAACTCTTCTTGCCCTAAGTTACGGCCCTATGTTCCTGTGGGATCTAGGTTATACAGATTAAAGCAGCTCTGAAATGCACCTTTCCTTTGTGTTCAGCTTGGTGTGGAGCTGGCTCATAACACCCCAGAAATCTCCAGGCATCAACATCAAAACAGAATTTAGGTTTGCAGCAGAGTGTGCCCCAGAGCTGAGCAGCAGCTTGCCCCCAGCAGGAGTGCTCTGAGACAAGCCTGTGTCACACACAGCTGTGACAATTCCTTCCCCATGCCTGCCTGGAAAAAACAACACAATTTTAAGCCAACATAAATAAAATCTTCAGCTCTTTCCAAAGGGTGGCTGTTGACTTAGATCTTTTGCATGAGTTACCCAGACACCAGGCTCTGACTGCCAGTTTCAGTCCAGGAGATGTTACTCCAAGTGGAGCATTATTTATGTGAGGCACTAGGGCATATTCCTGGAGCACACTGAGAAGGGTCACAAAGTCCTCACAGCCCAGGTTTCAGGCTATGTCCTTGCCAGCAGCTGGTTTTGATCTACCTTCAGTCCACATCACAGAGTTCTGGTGCAAGGACAGAGTTTTGCCACACAACAGGGAGCTGCTGCTCTCCATCCCACCCTGAGTGTGCTTCCACACTGCCCACTGGTACCTTGCCTCTTTCCACAGCTGGAAATGCAGATGACCTTGGGCTGCTTGCACCAAAAGCCCACCAGTCACACTATAAACCTACTCTAGGAAAGCCACAGCTGAACTATCTGTGTGCCAAACAAAAGCCATTCTAATTTTTCCCCTCAGCTGGCTCAATTACTGATGCACTAAAATTGGTTTCACCAAGTTGCAGGATGCTAATATCACACAGCAGCTCTACAGAGGGGCAGCAGGATCCAAAGCCCAGCTCTGCTAGTGTTAAACTAGAGCTGTTGCTCCTGTCTCACAGGACAGCATAAAAATCAGGCCTTCACACTTAGAAAAGGTTTCATTTTCTGGTCTAAGCTGCTTTTTTCCCTTGAGCTCAGTGCACAGCACTTTGCAGATCCAGCTGCCCAGGTGGAAGGCTAATTTTAGACTGAGTGCACCTAAAAGATTGTTCTTCCTCATTGCATACCCGAGTCAAGTGGAGGGCAACCTGTGACGTGCAAGCACAGCAACAGCTGAGATTGAAAGCAGAGATTGTTGGCTTAAAATGTTAATGGCTCAGTGCAACTGGGCAAAGAGTAGGTGGAATAATCAAGTTCACTCCACTGCACTGTCAATGCAACAAAAAGCATCAGATTATGAAGCTTTAAAAATTAACCCAACAAAGAGGAGGGTGGCAAGACTGAAAGATCTTGTTAAGGACAGCCTTATAGGAAGGGCTCTGTGGAATGACTGAGCATCTTAATCCAGCCTTCTCCTCTTGTTTAGGAGCACAGCCAGCTTTACCAAGGCTTGAGATTCACCTGGCACCTTCAGTCTAAGCCTGACTTCACTGCATTAAAAACACAGTTATGAGAAGTTAGGCTGGCACAGACCTTACAGAGCTCATTTTCTTATTGTTCCTTCTCTGTGCCCCCTCCATGAGGACCCCTGGAAGCCCTGCATGCTCTGCTGGGGGCTCGCTGATCCTGGGCTGCAAAACCCAGTCTCAGAGTAGTTTTTGATCTGTTCCCAGATACTGTCAACACACTGCAAATATGTTGCAAACACTCATGTAATTCCTCACCCTCTTGAATACCAAAATACAATAAACACTGTTGCTATGTTCACTCCAGGCTTGAATCACTCCCATGAGAGAGCTTCTCAAAGGACCTGGAGCTGCTTGGGCTTCTTTTCTGCTTGCTCAACATCCCTCCCTCATTGGAACACCTCTCTAGCAGATGAATAAATAAAAAGGTTCCTTCTCAAGCATTTCAAACAGACCAGGAGGCAACAAGTGCAAGCCAAGAAAATGGAATTCCTTTAAGACAGAAAACTAAGATGAGAAAAAGGCAACAGGAAGAGAAGAATTCGTGCAGACAAGGCGGTCCTGCCACACAAGCAGCACCCAGCCTTTAAAGACATTTCCAAAGATTTGGAGCAAGCACAAAGGCACACATGGAACAAAGAAACAGACAGAAAGTCTGAACGAGCCTCAGGAGCAGGTTTGGAGTAGCACAGCAAGTCACAGCATCACTCACAACAAGCCAGACCATGAGCACAGAATGCAAGCATCTTGCAAGAAAAATAAGAGAGATGAGTCTATCAACTGGCTGCAGTATTTTGACAGATAAAGGCTCTGAGTCAGAGAACAAAGCTACATTAATGTCACACCATGCACATCTTACCTGCTTACTGTTTACTACAAGGTCAAAAACAACTCGTGAATATAAAAGCAAAAAATTGAAAGAAACAACCAAAAAGTCCATGCAGGCTCTCCTCACGTTGTTTCCAAATTTTACCCTAAGCAATCAGTTTAAACCTAAATGATGAAAAGTGCAGTTAATTCTGAAGAGAAAAACAGTCACCCAGAGACCAGCACATCACATGAGCACATCATAACATGCTAGGTTTTCTTGTTTATCAGACAGTGAGACAAAGGCACCTGGGTATTAGAAAAATTGAGAAAATCCTGCAGTGGTAACTCACATATATACACTTTTTTAAAAAAAAAAAAAAAAAAAAAACAGATATAGCTGTAGCTATTTTGCTTGTTGGAGATTTAAACCTTAATCTATCAAAATTATCAATGCAAATATAAAAACAGGTTCCTGCATGGAAGAAGTCAATCTACTCATTATCAAAACCTTACATGAAATGTAAGGTTTACTTGAACACCATTTCATTCAGACACACAGAACTACACAAAACCCTATTCCTACCACAGAGGGCAAAGTTATGCAGGAGATGCCTCATGACAAAAATTTCACAATTTTTCTACCAAAGGTCTAAAGCATAAAAAAGCCCTGCTGCAAATCTTTAATGTCTGACGTAGTTACCCTCAAAATACCCCAAATTTTGAATACCACTACCAATTCCTCCCTTCTCCCCACACCAATATGCAGAAAAGAACTCCTTCCTCTTAGGAGGAAATGGAAAGCACGTGGCTGCTTCAGATTCCTCAGACCAGACCATAAAAGCAAAGAGAGGCTAATTATCAAATTACTGTGGTGGCAATGAACAGTAGCTTACCCAACAGACTCTTACCAAGCTTTCCTTTCCCTGGCTTAACTCAACCAAAGCAGCTAAAGAGCCAGAATTGAAGCAATTTTAGCAGTAGTCTGCCACTGCTGATGTGCATCTGCATATCTCTGACCAGAGGTTTGCTCACATATTTAGTAGTTTCACCAAGAGTATCCCCTGTGAGAAGTCACAGTGCCTTCAACCCAGGCTATTTTATCCAGGACTGCTGCCAAGCCTCACTTATGTCCCTTTTAAGTCATTTTATCAAGGACTTTGCACATGTGGGATGGCACAGTTGAAGGTCTGTCTCTACAGCACCAGCGAGAATAGCTAAGATGTCACTGCCACAATTTGCTAATAAGATTACAGCTTGTTTTCAGTAACACAGCAATCAGCTCATCAAGATCTTCCATTATGCAAGCAGCTCAGGGAGCAGCGTCATTTCAGGTTGTTTTGAAGAAGCCTGTTCTGCAAGTGATAAAGAGGACATGCCAGATCCTGCCGTGTGTGTGGAGGAACTCCCACCAGCTGCAGCCTTCCCCCAGTGCACCAGGGAGAGCACAGCCTCACCTGCTGTGCTGGCATTCTCAGTGGCACCAGCAGACAGCAAGCCTGTGCCCAGGACTGTGGGGAGTGAAAGATGGGAATCCTGAGGCTTGTGTGTGTCCCTCTGCTTCAGCCTAGCACCTCCAGGATTTTCTGTGCTGGACAAATTCCAGAGGGTGGTGGAGCACTGGCACAGAGGAGCTGTGGATGTCTCAGCCCTGGAAGTGTTCAAAGCCAGGTTGGACAGGGCTTGGAGCAGCCTGGCCTGATCATGGGCATCCCTTCCCATGGATCAGTTTGGAACTTTGTCATCTTTAAGATCCCCTCCAATCCAAACCATCCTATGGCTCTGTTACCTTCTCCACAGCTTTGGATCTCAACCAAAGCACAGGCTGTAACTTTCCTGACAATTAGTATCTCTATCAAAGTATTTAAAGGCAAAGAAATTACATCTCTACTTCCTTGTCTCAGGCCTTCATCTGGAATAGATTTGTCTCTACTCCATCTAGTAAGGGGCTAAATAAACAAGCTAAGGAACAGGGAAAGTTGCCTTTAATTATAGATCTGCCTAGAGGCACCTCTGACTGAAACTCGGAGAGGAACCAAAACAGGATTGATAACCCCATGCAGATACAGCCAAATTAAAAATATTCAAAGCATTTAGCTTAGACTATTAGCTGGGTGTCTGTCCCATCACACCAGGGTTTGTTTTGGCCTCAGAAGACACAAGCCATCCTCTCTGAGCACGGTTTTGTGTTTGACTGTAAGGTCACCGTGGCCAAGCCTGTTGTTCACTTTCCCCGCTTTGGCAGGGTAAGCCAAACAGGAAAGGGCTTTCATCCAAAGGGAAATCCTGCTGGGAGAAAAGGGTACCTGGCCAAAACAAATCTTCAGTACTACTGGGATCTTTAGCGTGATTGTGAGTTGATAAAGCTGAGCTACAGGATGATTAGATGGCAATCATTAATTAAAAGGTGGCATTCCTAACCCTATTTCCATTTCCACTGAATCCATGTCCATTTAAACACATCAGCAGCTCTGTCAGCTCCCACAAGGACCTGGTCTGCCATTCCAGTTCCACCCATCAGCATGGCACCAGGATCCCAAACCCCTCAGCCCAGAGCCCTCACCCACTCCCGTCTCCTCACAGAGCAGCTGCCCCGGGCTGAGGCTGTGCACAGGAGGGCCATGAGGAGAGCAGCAGGCAGGGAATCCCTGCCCTTTGGTGACTGTGCTGTCACAGCCCCGAGCACACACTGCCAGGGGTTCTGCAGAGGCAAGTGAGTCAATACCTGCCGGTCACTAATCACATCCTGAAAGCACGCCGCTGTTAGAGCTCTGGGACACCTCTGCCTTACTGCTGGGGCTGCAGGAGAGATGCTCAGCCTGTGCTCACCTCACACACTCAGCTGAGGGACCACTTGGTATCCAGAGGAAAGGCTGCCAGCGTGTTTGAATCCACCACAAAAAGGTTGTGAACTTATTTCTTGTGTGACCATTCATTCACACAGAGGCCTGTTGCTGAAGCGGGTTCACACGTATTAAATGCTTGTCCTACAGCTTCTTAAATGTTGAACTTGGAGTAAATCAGGATGATAGAACTCATCCTTATTTCTTCTTGTAGCCCATTCTACCAGCTGTACCTGCATCAGAGCACAGAATGAGTAACTGCAAGCTGTTGCTCAGCTGCATGAGAACAGCCCAGAGATGTTGGAGAGGCCACAAGGGTGACGTGCTGACCAGCACAAGGGAAGGAGGGGTGGAGAGGTGTGCTGGAATCCAGCTATGCTTCACTCATGAGAGCTTTAGGGATGCAGGAAGACAGGGAGGAGTCGTAAACTCCTGGTGTGGATTTCTCAGGGCAGAGTTGTTACACGTAGCACAAGGTGCTTGGCTCTTACCCTGCCATGAAAAGCCCTTGGCTGGGATTTAAAACCAATTCTGTAACTGGAGTGTCACCAGCCCTGTCCATGAGCCTCACAACACCGAGAGGAAGAGGAGGAGGGAGGCAGAGCTGGCTCAGCTTTGCTCAGTGTTGTTTTGGAGCCATGACAGCACCACCAGCCCCATGCAAGCCAGTAGGAATCATACTGGGAACTCAAGGAGCACGTGAGAGCTGCTGATCAAAAATAAACACTGATTACGGTCAACTAATTAGAAGAGCAGGCTGCCATACCATACCCTTGCCCTGTTGTACAGGTAGGTTTTAGGTCAATCCCAGAAAAGAGGCTTAGTTACACAGACTCCTCACACCTGTGGTGAGTCCTGAGTGAGGGGTGGAAGTGTCACTTGGCTGGAGTTCAATGTTTTGGGCAAAGTTGGTGAGCAAGTTTGAGGCTCCTGCTGTAGCACCTCTTCAGAGCTGACCACAGAAGTGTTCTGGCACCAGCACAGACATTGGAACTCAACTAACTCGTTTGGCAAAAGCCTTAAGTTGTTAGCAAATATTCTGATTTTTATCAAAGAAAACCTGCAATGTTGAAGGTTTTAATCTTGTTCTCCTACATGTGGGTAATTTTAAAGTAATTTACCATATCATTCCTGTGTCAGTCCCCCTACAATTATTATTAACTTTTTTTTTTTTTTCCACAACTCAAATTCTGCCTTGGATCTTCTGAAGATTTCCTGTCTTGCTTTGAATGAACAATCTCATAAAATTGGACTGAAAAAAATGAGAACTCAGACACATGAAAATGTGAGCAGTGATTAGAAATAAAATCACTGTCAGCACATTCCCCAAATCAACAGATTCTGACCAGTACAGAAAGGAAACATTCTAAAACTCAATGCGAACTTCTCAACAGATGCAAATACACCTTACATGAATTCTTAACTCATATAATACCAGTAAGCACACAAGCAGAATTGTGTTTGTCAAGCAAAGCAGTTCAAACTTCAATTCTGTTCTCCACTACTTGCATGAAAAAGCAGCAGTTCTTACACTCCAGGGATCCCCAAACCCCAGAGCAGCCCTGAGACCCCGAGGCAGGGCCCCAGTGCATGGCAGGGGAGCACCCCAGCCCCTCAGCTCCCACGGCCCCAGCTTGCTGCGCTCAGCCCGGAGCGAGCTCGGAGGAAAGAACGGGGATTTTCGTAGGTGTAGTACGAGGAAAAAATAAAGGGAATTTCCACAGGTTTCATTTCAGGACCAAGGCACTCAACGCAGCGTTTTAAGAGCATACAATAGCCTGCTCGCCTCTAGAAATTCACCTTGCTTCCACCTACCCTGCCGTGCCCTGCTGCGGGGAGCGCAGCAGCGGGGCTCCCCCCGTGCCCCAGGGAAGGCTCCGTACCTGCTGAGCAGCTGGGCACAGCTGGCTGCCCGGACAGGTGCCAGCACCCCCCGGGACCTGCCCATCCCTCCACTGGCCATCCTGGAGCCGCAGGTGCCGCGCTTGTCCATGTCCATGAGGGGGATGCTCAGTCCATCCGTGCTGTCCGCTGGGAAGCAAGAGCTGCTCCGTGCCGCTCACGCTGGAGTGCCAGCCCGCCGGAGGAGCATCCTCTCGTCCCTGCCCGTGTCCCCCCGGCCCGGCAGCAGTGACAGTAAATCCAGCCCAGCCCCGCAGGCAGCGCTGCCCGCGGCTGAGCCGCCCACGCCCGGCACACGGGGCACGGCCGGCACCCAGGGCAGAAAATAGCACCCGGCTCTTCCAGAGGCTGCAGCTCGGGCTGGCTGAACATTAACCTAAGCCTCAGCCCACGTGAGAAAGGAACTCCCCAAGGCAGCCGAGGAAGGAGGAGTCAAGCGGCCTATTCGCTCCTTAACTCTGTACAAGAGAACATCGAGAAAAGAACAAAATATCTGCCCGGGGACGTGGGGAGGGCAGGACAAGAACCCCGAGTGCCTATTAAAAAAAGCAATTCAGCATTTCTAGCCATAGTTGAGCAGTGAGTAAACCCCAGCTGGCTGTAAGACATTGATGTTGAAAGAGCAGTGTGAACTTGTAAAACCCCAAGAGAATATTTTGCAAGATTCAGATTATTCTGTAAAAATCTCATCAGCAAGCAATGCGCCAGTGAGCAAAGGGTTAAAGCAATCGGATTCCCTCCAGCCGTTCCTGACAGGTTTATTCTCTCTACGGTGTTTCAGCAACTCTGCTTTCTTCTAACATTTTTTATTCATAATCCCGAAGTTAAAGGGATGAGTAACTTATTGAAGTTTTTTAGTGAAGGCATGCAAAGTTCATCCAGCACAAGAATGATCCCGCTCTGTTTCCCATATTCCCAGTAAGGCTGGGTCTACAGCTCAGCCTGCTTTGCCTCCAGCAGCTTTAAGGCAGCAGCAGCTATTTTAGAGACAATCCCTCATCATGAAAGAGCCCATGGTGGTTTTGTTCCTACTAACAGCTGTTTTTCCAAGCCCTGCTTGAGCCCACGCTGCTGCTGAGGGAAGGTGCTTGGGTTGGGACACTTAAAACTCCCCACACTAACTGTGTAAAAGGATTCACAGGAATTTCCTCTCTTTTCCTCCTTACCCACAATGCCTGTCCAACTTATTCCTCCACCCACAGTTCAAAACTCAGGTTTATCCACATTGCTCCTCCTCCATCAGCCCCAAACCGAGATCAACCACAGAAAGTGTCAGCGTGTGAGCTCCAGTTATACCCAAACCCCACCGAGCACAGGTTTCACAGCACAGGATTGCACACTGGCACTGAGCCACAGAATGGATTGGGACCCCCCAGTGCCACCCCTGCCATGGCAGGGACACCTGCCACTGTCCCAGGTGCTCCAACCCCATCCAGCCTGGCCTTGGGCACTGCCAGGGATCCAGGGGCACCCACAGCTGCTCTGGGCACCCTGCCCACCCTCACAGGGAAGGATTTCTTCCTACTATCCATCATAAAAATTCATCCACTAATGAAGACTGTAGGAATACACAGAAAGCAAATTAAAGATTTTTCACCCTTTTGTACAGCTACACAGAACTACAGTTGCTGCAGAAGTGTCACCATCACGTGTGACCACACACACTGCTCAGGATGTGAGACATGGGAGGGGAGAGCAAGGAGGGATGACAACAAAAACATCTGTGAGGCAAGACATGGCTGCTCTTTGCTTTCTGGGTTTTTTACTAGCTTTTGAAGGCATTTTTTTCTCCCCAGGGAGCCCTCAGCCTTTCCAAACCACTCCCCACCGAGCACACCTTGCCCTGAAACAAGGGGTTGGGTTTCAGGCCATTCCTTCTCCTGGACACAAAATCACCTCTAACCTGCTAGCACTGCAAGGAGATGGGCACCACAGCCCATAACTATATTTCTTTTGTCTCTCAGTGTTGTTCCTTGTCATTAAATTTCTTTTAATAACTTCAGCAGCCAGCTGATCATCCTTTTTAACTGGTCAATTTACAGACAGAGGCTGCCAGACACTCATACCTGGCAGTTTCATCCTCAGGTTTCTCATGCAGTAGTAATAACTCAGCCAGGCTTGTTGCACAACTGAGGCAAATTTAAAGCATCCAGATGAAGACAGAATTCTCTGAGAGTACATTCAGCTTTGATTACTCACACAAAGTACACAAGCACTGCTGAAAGTTTCTGATCTCTGTGGATAATAACAGCTGCACTACAGCCTTTCACGTCCTCACTCCTGTCTGGCCTTCAGTTATTCATGGTATTTGAGAGGAGTAATCTTTAAGTTTATCTCCTAGATTGTGCTTGTGAGGAAAAAGGTGGGGGAATAGAGGCCAGCTGAGTCTGCTTTTTCCGAGTGAATAAGGATAAATATTCCAGCTCTGGTTTCGAGCTCTCCAGCATGTTTCATGCTCCAGGACAGTCTTCCTGGCATCATTAAAGATGAGACAAGCTCACTAGGATGAGATGATCTGGATCACAGGAGCTGGATCCTACTCAAATATGGAGACAAAGAGACACACGATGCTCTCAGCAGCCAATTAGCTCAAATGAATCACGGGAACAGACCCAGAGCTGTTGCCGTCACCACTTGAGTGCACAAGTTATTTCTGAAGCTCTCCACACATCCTGCCAAACTGACATGACTTGGCCTGACTTTTTCAGGATCAAAAGGAGGTGGAAAAACATCCGACATGCTTTTGGACAGTGAGGAATTTCAGCAGGCCTAAAGACTGCAGGAACTCTGTAGCTGGGGAGCGCTGCCTGTGCCTGGTGCCTGGCAGAGCTGGGCATCAGAGCCTTCAGGAGAGCTGAAATAAAACAGCCACAGGCTGCATTGCAAGATCTTATGGCAGCATTGCATTTTTCAAGCATCTCAAAATCAGTGTTATACCCTGAAAAATGAATGCAAGTGACACACTGCAAAGTGGAGTGGGAAAACCCGGATGTAACCCAAACCCATAGAACGCAATTCTTTTTTTCTTGGGTTTATTTTGAAGGTACATAGCATTAGGAAATCCTGAAAATCATTTACCTCCCTCAATCCCACACATAAGAAAATCCTCAAGTTGTGCTACCAATGCATCACACAGACCCACTAAGAGATTATTGCAGTTTCTGGAGTCACTAATCTCAGTGAGATTATCCACTCAGGCCCTACTGAGTGCTTCCACTCGTGACTTTACTGCATGAGACAGGAGCTAGTCTGTCATCCTGCTGGGAGGATGCCCAGGGAGCTGGAATATCAATAATCAAGACCAATAAATATCAGAATCTCCAGCTGCCCACCCTGTTTGAAAATGTCCTGCCTTGAGAGAAAGAAGGAGGTGGGGTAGGGGGGAAAAAGGTTGTACTCTCTTTAGACTCAGATGTATATTCAGATAAGTCAACTGCAAAGTTGCTTAGACCTAATTACTATTGTAAATGTAATTTAAATCACCCAAAACATTTCCACTGCTCAAGGAAGAGCTGTAACAATAGGAGGAAGCACTAAGACAGTAGCTATTCTTAACACTCAAAAACACTTATTCTGATGAATAACCAAGACTTACTTATTAATGTAAATTGAATATGCCTCTGCCTCCTGGGCACTGAAGGCTGTGTAAAATTAGAAGCCTTAGCGGGTTTCAGAGGATGACCTCATTTACCTCCCTGCTCAAACACGTGCCTGGTATCTGCAGGGGGCTGTGTCTCCCAAAAAAAGCTCTCCCTTGCTGGACACTGAAGGCAGAAAGGAGTCACAGGCACCAGAGTAATGACCAGCAGGCTGCTTGTTCACTTCCTGCAGTCACAGGGACCTATCATCCCTGCAGCCAGGTGACAGTGACCCACATCACCCTGGAGGACAGGCAGGGGCAGCAGTGACCAGCAGCCAGTCCCCTCTGCAGCTGCAGTGAGGGGCAGCACCTCGTGCCAGCTGAGCACACACAGGATTTCTGCAGGCTCCACTCTGCACTGCTCATCCCCAGCAGCACCTCCCCAGAGCGCTCTGAACATCCTTAACTTCCACAGAAGGAGAATATGCAAAAGCTCCAGCTCCCAAGCTCACGCCCCAGCTGATTTCACAAACCTCATCTTGACGTTTGCACGTTGGATTTTCTGTTCCCTTCTGGGAAAGGGATGGGACAAAGGAACAACAAATAGAAAGAATGCCAGAAATGGACTTTCTTACTGGGGTGCCCCAGTTCCCAGCCCAAAGATGTGATAGATTAGGTTGTCATCTTGTTTATTTCCTGCAGCATAATCACAGCAGCGGGCTGGGCTCGCTGGGCTGAACTCACTGAGTCAGCCTGTTTGTGGGCATCCCACAGGAGCTGCTGCACAAAGAATGCCAAACACGCACTCCTGGGAGAAGCCATGCCCACGGCATGCCCATCAATCAGTGCAGCTACCAAGGCTGTGAGACAGCTCAACTAGCTACTGATAAGCTGGAGTTTTAGCAAGGATGGTAAGACAAGGGGAGGAGAAAAGCAGGAGTGTCCTGATCGTAGCTACACAGCTCTGTGTTAAGATTAAAGGTGAAACACCTGAGCATGGACTGAGTACAAATACTGTTTTCAAAGCAGCGTTTCATTTAGGAAATGAAACATTTTATTTAGGTTTTCCTGTTTGTTTTAATAGATTTTAGCTTATTATGGTTTTTTAAATCTTCTCATAATTTTTTATGTTGGGTCAGACTAGCTTCTGAAAGTACTTCAGAAATTAGCATAGACATTCCCCATCCCTCCCTCCATTATTGAAGCTTGTCTTGTTGAATGATTACATTAACATCTAAATCCACTCACCTAAATACTCCAAGATTCAGAGAAAAATAATTACCAAATAGGTCCCCACACAGTGCCCCCATTGCTCACTTGGGAACGAAATCCCAGTGTGCCCATTTGTGGGTAGATCCACCAGACTCTGAGCAGGGGAACAGAAGGACACCCCCCTCTCCAGGGGAGTTGCATTTTCACAGATCCCAATTGCTCAATCAGTTATTTCCAAAATAAAAAGCAGATTTAATGCAGTCAACCAGCAGAAGCTCTTATTTAGCAGCCAGGCAATTTTAAGTGCCAATTATTCCACTCATAAGCAACAGTTTTGTTGTACTCCAAAGTGCCATCACTTATCCTAACAGGCTTCTGTTGCACTTTGTCATCTCTTCAGCTGTAACAGGTCTGTCAGGAAGAATCCAAACCTCTCTGTGTGCAAGGAGATTACAAGTAGCCTGTAATTTATATTTATGGGCATTCTCCTCATTTGTCCTCGAGAAGAGAGCAGGACTGCTGTTTAAAGGTTCAGAAGTGAAAAAGAAGTCAGTATCCACTATTTTTGCCCTGCTGGCGCCTGGCTCTGAAGTCACCACGCAGAGCTTGTCTGTACTGGTTTTGTCTATAAACGATGCAACAGCTGGAATAGAACTGGTGGAGATGCTGGACCTGATTTCACAATCCAGCTCACAGCTCTTACAGAGCTATTTGTAGTCAAGAGCCTGTTAGCTCATTAGAAGAGGGCTTGTTTTTCCAAAATTTTAATGACGAAGTTTAATTGCGTGAGTCTTCATGAAAAGCAGGACTGGAAGATGCCAGACATGATCTAGCTTGGGGGCCAAAGAGGGGATGGAGGAGCTTGCTCCAGACATTCCCAAACAGCTTTGTAGTGCAGGATTTGCAGGAAGAGCTCAGGGCAGGTGAGGCTGGTGGTGTAAGATCATCTCAAAGGTCACTCAGGGATTAGAGCAGTGTCCATAAGTCCCCACGTGCTGTTTGCTGTATAAAACCCACTGCTCTAACTGGAGGGCCAGAGAGAAGATGGGACACAAAGGCTCAGGCATCAGTGTCAAGTGATGCAAGGCAGATTTTTATTGTTCAGTTTACACCTGGTGTGCAAGGTCACAGTGCTGGTGCCAAGGCCAAAAGAAAAAACCACATAGAACAGTCATAGAAAAACCACAGTTGAAACCAACAACTGAAAGAAGCTGAAATTCAACCTGCACTCACAGGTGAATGGAAAACAATGAAGATTTCATAAAAATAAACCTAAAAACACACAAGAAATGAACTAAAATGATTGTATTTTACCTTGCAGCTCCAGTAATTTTGAGGAATAAACACTTTAATTTAACTAACATTCAGAAACACATTTTAACCCTGGTATAAGCACCAAACTTTTGTACAATGGCCATTTTCTGACACAGGCATCACCTGGCTGTGGTTGCTGACCTGACTCCTACTCATGTTTTGGCCCCAAAAATGCTGATACAGCTCAGCCTGATCTATGCTGGCAGCAGCCACTGGGCTAAAACAAGAGCTACACATATGGCAGAGACAAAGGAGAGGAGGTGATGAGAACTGCTGTGCCTGCATCTCTGCAAAGACAACCCTTAGGCAGTTTCTGATATGACAAACCCTTCAGAAGAACCCACAGGAATCAAGCTTCCAAGGTGGAAGCTGTAAATGCATCACCTTATCCAAAACTCTTCCAAGCTGACCCCAGAGCCTCTGCACTGCTGGGGCTCCCAGGCTGCTCTCTGTGGTACTTGCACCACGAGGGAGGAGCATTCTCACCATCAGATGGGAAACCGACTTCCTCATAATCATGGCAGTTAGGGAAATTGTCAATTAACCAATTAATTAGAGAATTAACAAGCAACCATCCCACTGAGAGGGGACTGAGCCCTTGTTTGAATTTTTTACCTGAGGAGCTCACATAACAAAGCTGGCTTCACAGTGTACATCTTCCTGGAACTGTGAGAGATCCAAATGAACTGTGATGCCTGACTCAGTGTCAGAAAAAGAACTTTTATGGGGTTAAATGATATTCATAGACCTCTTTGTTAGACAAAGAGGTGATGCAAATCCTTTGCAAACCTGCACAGAGCACGCTGGCAGAACTCACAGGAAAGCAGCAATTCCTTGATCTCATTTATCAATTGCACTCCCCAGTTAGGTGTCCTTCCATCTAACACATCCTTGCAGCTAGAATGAGCCTTGCAAAAAGCCATTCCCCATAAAAGCTTTTTTTTTTTTTTTTTGCTGGTATTCCATCAAGCCCTGGGCTCTCCCAGGGGAGCTGGCAGCAGTTTGTGCTCGCTGCAAACCCTTCCTGCCTGCACACATCCGGCAGCCTCACGCCTGCCTCACACCAGCACGGAGTGAACCAACTCTGAAACTCTGGGATGAGGGATGTGGCTCCAAGGGCTGCTCCCAGGAGGGATCCTTCCTCTCCCCTTACTCAAAGGAAACACAGCAGCTAAATGCAGCTGTTAGCTTTATCTAGTTTTGCCCTGCCTGTGCACAGGCTGGAGGGAGGCCAGGCCTGAGGAATGCTTGCCCCAAACAAGGGGCTGGGAGATCAGCTGCAGGGATGTATATACTGCCCTGCATGCCTCCCCTTCCTCTGGGAGACACACAGGGATTTCCTTCCACTGTGTCAGCCCCGCTGTTTTCAAACAGGAACATTGTCCCAGCTTTACCTTGACCGAGAAAAACAACTTTCATCAGCAAAGCTGTATTTGTTTGTTGCCTAAAGAGGATATCCTTCCAGTTCCATTATATATTGGCCACCTGCTATGGGCTTTGCAAGAGTTCCAGGCTCCTGCTCACTCAGGGGCTTACACACAAGAAATTCCACCTTTATTTCCAGTGATCATCACTTGAAATCTAACTCAGAAAGGAGAGGAAAGTGCAGAGGCAAGGGAATGAAGAGTACTCCAGATTCGTGCCTTTCCAAAGTTTCTTCAGTGACAATGATGCATCTTCCATGCTTCCCTAGGTGACCCAAGCAGGGATAACTGAGGAATATAAAATAACTCCTGGCCAGCAGCCTCCTGTCAGGGCTTTTCCATGCCCAGGCTGCCCAGTTTGCCACTGCTGCAGCACCAGTGTGTAAGGCCAGGCAGGCTGCTGTCGCTTCCCGTGCTCAGGCTCCACCATATGATGGGAATGTGTATGTTCACAAGGACACCCCACAGAGCAGAGCCACCACCTTCAATTCAAGTTATCACAGATGGCCCAAATTCCGTAGTATAGAAGAACTAAACAACTTTCAGAGAACTGGTGAATTCATAATGGGAAGATTCAGGGGACCTGAAACTTTTCCCTCTAAAAATTTATAAGTATGGGAAAGAAATAGCAGAATGTTGTTTGTTCTAAAAGGTCTCCAATGGGGGTTGCCCTGTTATTTTTCTGTATGATCAGAGCAAAGTTCCCTTTGCACACAGCTGGCACAGAATATTTAGTGAGAAAGATCCTCATTCTTACCAGAAACACAGATTTTAATAGCTCAGCAGTCCAGGCACTGGCAGCCCTGGGGGCTGATGGAATAAGCCATGCAGATGGAAACAATTATTTAGAAAGGGAAGGACTCCTGCATGCACAGAGCAACATCTCACTAAAACTGAAGCCTCCCACCAACACATTCCAGACTCTTGGAGTAATCTGCTTTGGGGAGTATGCTTTAAGCTACATCAGCTTTTGCATTTCTTCCTCCAATCTTAATTGCAATCACAAAACATACTCCCCTGCAAACTGACCCAACGGTCTGACCAAACAGCAACAAATACCAGGAAATATTCCAAACATCTGAATCTCAAATCAATTTAGAGAGACAACTCTTCAAGCAACAAGTTCTGACTTCAGACAAGCTTTTCACTACACAGCACACCTGGAAGGACTTACCCACCCAATCAACAGCTGTGTAATGGATGACTTACACCTAAAGTCTGTGGAATAAATAGTGAATAAATCACACAGGCTGTACTTGATTCATCAAACTGAAGAGCTTTGCATAAATCAAAATCTCGAGTCTTGGAAAGGAACAGAATTTCCAACAGCACTAATTGATTAGAAATATCGAATTAAGGGTAGTTCTTTCAAGCCAGCTGCATAAAGAATATTTCATATAATAAGAGCAGGAGGAAAGTAACTCCAGCAGGTTTCAATTAAGCCAGTTGCCATATGGATTTTGCATCCGCAGCAGGAAGGCTCAAACATCATGTCACAACTAAGATATTTTTATGTCTCCAACTGAAAGCATTTAAACTGCTTGGAAGAGAAGCATATGGGCCATAACATCACCAATTAAGAAAATATTTCTGCTGAACTGGGAGCCTAAGAGGCATATGAAACTAAAATACAAGATATTGTCGGTCAGGTACGGTAGTTCCTAACTTTTAAAGGATATAAAAAGCTGAGAGTGAATTGCATGCATGCCCTAGTGACCTCCTTACCCAAAAGGGAAGATCCCAGTGCAGCTCACACAGTGATTTTTAAGGAGGCCCTGAAGGGGTGGGGGCTCCTTTGCTGGGCAGAGAGGGAAGGGCACTGCTCCTGGAGCAGGTTACACCATCACAAGCCCAAGTGAGGAGCTCCTCAGGTCACCACCTCAGCAACCTCCTGCTTCAAGCAGGGTCAAACAAGCCAGAGCAGGGCTCTGAAAGCTTTGGCCACTTGGGTCTTGCTAAGAACTGAGGTGCCAGCACCTCTTTGGGCTCCCATTTCAGCACTCCAGTGAGAGAGATTTTCCTTAAGGCAAGCTGGACACTCACCCATTTCAGTTTGTAAAGCTTTGACAAATAACACAGCTCCATCCAGCTAATAAAAGATGCTGTCAAATGGGAAACAACAGTTATGATTTTTCCTTTCCATATTAAAAAAAAAAAAGACTTTAAAAATGTGTCTTGATTAACCCAAAATCTTGGCTGCTGCTGCACCCTCTTGGGATCTTGAGCCAAACCTTCAGTGTTATTTTTCTTCCTACAGCTTGGACCCAAGAACCCCAGTTCCTCCTTACTGGAAACAGATGTCAACCAAGTTAAATCATCCCATGGCTCCTGCAGGAGGATGTAAACAGCCACAGCTCACCCAGCTGTTACTCAGAGAGGTCCTGCTGACAGGGATCCCCACATGCTGCAAGACCTTCAGCATGCTTTGACACAGTGATTTGAGATATGTTTATCACTTCAATCCACCAAAACACATTAGGTCACTTCAGTTTACACTAGATAAGAGTTTGGGTGTTTTTACCAACATCTTCCAGAGTTTTGAGCTCAGAGGAGAAAGAAATTGTTATCTATGTTTTTATACATACAATGCTTCCCAACAGTCTTAATGTTTAACAGACCCCACCCCTGCAACATGCCTGCAAAGTAAAGGCTTCACAAACAAGAAGGGGGGGAAAAAAAGAGAGATTAAGCGATGTGCAAAAAGTCACAAAAGATGCACAGTACAGTTTGGCACACAGAAATGCATCCTCCACCTCCCAGGAGGCTTAACTTCAGCCAAAAGGAACTACCAAATTACAACTCTCCCTAATGCTGTGCTCCAAAGTGTTCAATCCAGGTTTTGCTGTCTTTTCAGCTGAGAAAAATTCCTGCTTGCTGCAGCATGGAAGAGCTCTGGGACAGAGGCTGTTGGATGCATATGAGAAATGATGAACCAGGTGAACAAGAGACCCTCAGGTGAATTAAATCCAAAACTATTCATGGTCAGTGTAAACAACCACACTGGCAGGAGCTCCACTACAGCATCCAAGGCTGCAAACTCTTGTGCTGATGCCCAGGAAGCAGCTTTTGCACACAACAGCAAAAGGAAATTAGAGCACAAACTCATGGATGCTATTGAAGCACTTGCAGACTACAAGGCAGCTGCAAGGTCATGCTACATTCCTGCTGGGAGCTCCAAACACACAGCAAAGACAGGCACAGGCATTGCAACATTACAGACTCAGGGAAAGGAAATATTTTAACAAATGTGGATCACAATGCAAAGCCTACAGGGTTCAAAGAGAGGCCCCTCACCTGTAGGTCTGTGTCCATTCTCAGGCCAGGTTCACACATCATCAACCTCTTACAAGAGACACTGACCCACAGCAGAACCAAAATGCCCTTTCCATACTACTTTTAGCTCAATTCAGACACAAAAGTCTTATTCTTAGCAGCCAAATATTTATTTGTGCATTATTTCTCATAGCCCAAAGACAGGAAAACCAGGTTTAAACCACTAGTGCCATCAGCATAGCTGTGGTACTGGGGAATTCTGCAGGAACTCGGAGTCCTCAAAGTAGCTTTCTCAAGCAGGTCTTTGCAAGCTGGCACCAACCTCCCTGCTGTTACAGTGACACTGCCAGGGACAGCCAGCCCAGCCAAGCTGAAGCTATTCTGAGGGTATTTACACAGACTAAAAACTACACAAAGCACACACTCTGGTAGCACCAGGCTTTAGAACATCACCATGCAGCACAAGAAGCAATATTCTCCTAGACCTTTAGATTGTTTATTTACCCACCTCAGTTCCTCTACTTCTTAGCAGCCATGGCCCCAGTGTAACATTTTTAACATAAAATGTGGCGTTCTGGCAACTACCTCAAGATAACAGGGTTTCTTTCTGAACTGAGGTAAACAGAGACGAAAGACTCAAGGAGCCTAAACAGGTGAAATCCCATAGAACAGGGGGTTCCATCCCCGGGGCTTCAGCTGCAGAACTGGAGGCACCCCCAACAATGCAGCTGCAAGATGAAGCCTTTCTCGCCAACACGTTTTAAGTGCACATGGTGGAAAAGGTAAAGAGAAAACCTTGACACTACCAGCAGACGTCCTTCCCGCTGGCCCAGGGAAGACAGCTTTGAGACATCAGTATAGCCAAGACAATAAACCCTTCCCCAACGGGGCAGGAGCCAAATTCTGCGGGGAAAGCGAGAATTCAGCGCCGCACGACCAGGGCATCCAGACCCGGAGCCGCGGGGCGCAGCCGGAGCACCTCAGCAGAGCACCTGAAAGGGTCAGAGCTCACCTGGAGCGGTCAGCGCCCACCCGGAGCGGTCAGCGCCCACCCGGAGCGGTCAGCCCCCACCCGGAGCGGTCAGCCCCCACCCGGAGCGGTCAGCCCCCACCCGGAGCGGTCAGCGCCCACCCGGAGCGGTCAGCGCCCACCCGGAGCGGTCAGCGCCCACCCGGAGCGGTCAGCCCCCACCCGGAGCGGTCAGCCCCCACCCGGAGCGGTCAGCCCCCACCCGGAGCGGTCAGCGCCCACCCGGAGCGGTCAGCGCCCACCCGGAGCGGTCAGCGCCCACCCGGAGCGGTCAGCCCCCACCCGGAGCGGTCAGCCCCCA
>VZUI01080080.1:0-66221 GCA_013401135.1 Cettia cetti
CCCCCCCCCAAAAAAAAAAAAAAAAAATAAAGTGGTATAACTCAACAGGCTGCTTTAAAAAATTATTTCAAAGTCACTTTTCATGTGAAATTGAAATGGATTTCTAAACAGAGAAGCTACTGAATAATTTTTAAAAGTTTTGGTTCAATGGCCTCTGTTGGTAATCTTATCTGTGACTACTTCTCTTCTGATGTTAATCTTTTTTGACATTATCGTCTCTTTTTCTTCCCTTTCTTTTAGCCACCTCAGTCATACAGCTTTTATAGCACCAAGACGAAAGGCTCAATGTAACACACGCATGTCTTGGCACTGGTGTTTGCCTAAGGTCATCAAAAGAAGTCTCACAACAGAAGCAGTTAGCATGAGGATATAAGTAACAACAGAGAAAATGTACTGTTTCAGAGGTGGGTTTTGGAAAAATTAAAAATACTTGACTGCTGTATCACCCCAGCTCCACAGAAAGAAATGTTAATTGTGTATAGTACTGAAAAGATCCAACAAATGCAGAAATAAGGGCCATTCAAGGGCATAATCTACAGTGAGCTAAAATCCAGAATGGCAATTGTAAATACTGTGGTGGTCTGTTCATGTACACTGGTCTGAGCATGGTGCTGAACAGCACCAAAGTCGTGGCTTTAATCCTGGTACGGGCCATTCATTTACGAGTTGGACTTCATGATCCTTGTGGGTCCCTTCCTACGCAGAATATTCTGTGGTTCTGATAACATCTGATATAGTCATACTATGTTCATTAAAGCATACATTTTACACAACTTGATCTTTGCCTTCTTTATCAGATATATTGCTCTGCTTTCCATCAGTGGCCATATATTTTTTTTTTCAAATAACATAGATACCCATACCCACACCATTATTACATCTGAGCTTACCATAACTTCTGACTGCTCAGCTGCCAAAAAGATCTATATTTATATTATACAAGGCAAGGATCTCTTTAGACAGCCAGTAAGGGCTGCCCATTCCTGCCTACATGTAGGTGAGATACAGACATCATTATGACTAGATGTTTAGATGTAAAGTCAAGGCAGTAACAGGGTGCGGCAGCCTCTCAGTTATCATATTACTTCCATTTGTTCTTCCCTGTGCCTTCTCTCTAATTCTGTAGTCAAAAAACTCAGTGCTCATTTTCCTTATTTTCTCCCTGCCAGCTGTAGACTTCTGCGTCGCATGGAGTAGGCCAGCACATGGTGCCTGTGGAGGCCACATAGCCATTAAATTGTTCACTGAAATTTTAATTTTACACTTTCAAAGATTTTACTTACATTTTTCTGATGACAACATGATATCAGGGTTGTCTCTTCTTGCCCAAGTTTTCTCCATGCAATATGAAAGGGTGCCAAAGCAATCCAATGTAGGTTCAAATGAATGCTTGCAAATAGAGACTCACAATGGCCTTTTGAAACAGAGATTCCAGAGACAAAGAACACCCTTAGAACACCTCTAAGATGTAAACAGAGACAAACAGGTCTTGACAGTTCCTCCAAGCCCAGAACTTCACAAACTTACCAATGTTTCAAGCTATGGGGTAGAGTTTTACATAGAATAGAAAATGCCTAAACCTGGTGACCTTCTACAGTCCCAAGCTTTGCTGTACCAATCCATCAGACTGTTTTCACAGGTAATTTCTCAAAGATAATGTAATTAAATCATAAAATAAACAAAAGTTCTAGATTTTTTTTTTCCATTTCTGGAGAAGTACACATTAATGAAACAGTATCTTAATAACTGACAGACCTAGGATTTTCCCAGGAAAAAAAACCAAAAAACCAACACAAACTATGACCAGGATTCCAGAAATCTCAAATGTGAATGATTGCAGGGCATTTCAAGTAGGGAGAACTGGCACATCACTCTTCAGCCGTAGCAGTTCCAAAAATTCAGTGTCTTCATTAGAAGCACTATGTCATACAAGGATAAGGTAAAATAGACACATTTGTCTGCTGCTCAGTAAAGGTTGCAGGCAGATTAATTCATCTGCTCTCCTCTAAAGCCTTTCCTCTCTCACTGTCTGACTCCAGCAATTGAAGTGACATACTGCTAATGCAAAAAGGCTTACCTTAAATGCTCCCTGCCCTTTCCCTACTTGGTACCATAATCATACTATCCCTGGGGAAATGGTCTGAAGAGAGATCTCCCATAACCACTGGTCTCAAGATCAACTAGAGATTCCAGTCAGCATGGTAAAACTGGTAAAAGCTGCCAACCATGGCCATGCAAGGCATAAGAGTCTGAGGCATCCAGCAGAGCTACCTGAATTGTGGGGAGTTTAAATAAATGACAGAATTGGTCTTTCTCATGTCAGAAAGTCTCAAAGATGTGAAGAAATTCCGCCAATATCCCTTTGTTCCACCCAGTAAAGGCTCTGATAAGGCAATGCAACAGCACGCTTAGAAAAGCTGGCCAGTAGATCCTGAGGAATTTTCCCAGTGAGTAGAGCTTGCACAGTCTCTGTCATGAGTAGGAGAATATCCCAAAAGAAGCTGCAGGCAAGTAGGGTTCCCTTAGGAAAGAAGTGTCTGGAATAATAAAAAAGGTATCACAAGCTCCTTCAGGTTTGTTTCCCATTTGAGTTCTCAGAGTGATGACCAGGTTCCCCATCAAGGCTTCCTTTACTGGGGGCTACTGAGGGAGCTCATGATATTAAGGCTTCAGTCAGACACAGCAGGGGTGGCAGAATGCACTGCATTTTCATCACCACCAGCCAAAGACCTCAGTGCTTGTTTTCCTTTCTGGGATGGATAGGAAAGAAGAGAAGGAAAAAAATTGGGATGCAGAGTTGAAGATGTAAAGGAGCAATGATGACTACAGTCCTATCTGAAAATGGAGCTTGTGATACTTAACATAAATGATCAGCTTTTGAGGTAATTGTTGCTCCTTTTTTTGCCAATATATGTGTAGGAATAATTCTTTTATTTTGTATTCTGTTGGTTTTTTTCAAATATGTGACAGTGCTTCAAGCCTACAATAACACATAGATTTACATTTAAAATTTTTTTTTTATGCAGGCTTCTTAGTTTTGAACCTCACTTCAGGGCCAAACCCCCAAAGGTTGAATGAATTCATTGCGGTGAAGTAGTGAGAGATAACATACCAAACGTGGACTGCTCCAGCCCAAGTCTAGCCTCTGGTGATAAATCCTTTGAAAAGCAAGCACACTAAGGAAATTTCCAAACATTAAAGAAATGTTCAAAGAGAATAGGTAGTTAGTGTAATCGGGCAGACATCTGGTTTTTGATATCAGGATCTCACTTTCCTTCAGGTATCCTGCCTTTTGGAGCAAATGTAATACTAAAACAAAGAGTTTGAGTGGTTGCATTGACCCAACTGTCTGAGAATATCCATCCTGCACATTTCCATCAATATGATTTTAATTTCAGATTTGTGCATTTCAAAGTGAATTACTGCTAAGGGAAACCAGCCATTTGGGTCATAAGATTCATTCCAGAGTCTGATGCCAACATTTTTTGGATGAGCTGCAGATTCCACAGACAACTCTGATACCTCAAGAGAGAAAAGAAAAGAATATTTCTCATACACAGGTGGTTCCAGATTTGCAAGATGTTCGGCTACGTGTTGGTGCTAGATACTGAGTTCCAGAAGCACAGCCTGGTAATTAGCATGTTCTCTGAGAACTACCTTCTCCAAACTGTGCAGATGAGCTACCAAGGAGAAACTCACACTGTCCTGGGTTTCACATAGTCCAAGTTGTCAAAGGTGTCAAAGGTTTCTCTTTGATTAGCAAGGTCCACTTCTGCCTACACATTTATCTGTCGGAAACCACTTCCAAAGTCCCTCACTCTTTTCTCCATCCATAGATGAAGATGTCAAAATTATGAAAAGCTGCCAAGCAGACAACCCAGATGTTAGCTGCATAAAAAGACTATAAGATTTATCCTGTGCCTGATCTCAACCTGCAGTGATTGGTGTATATTCTAGTGCCTGAGAAAAAGATGTGCTACAAGGGTGCTGAGAGTATGAGCAACATGTGTTAAGAACATACATTAAGCTTCATATTAGCATATTAGATACAGCTTCAGTAACTTGGTTTTCTGTATTTTGTTACTTTGCTTTTTTTTTGTCTCCTGAAAGCCTCAAATACTTTCATTCTGCAATATCCCAACATTATTAATGAGTGTTTTCAGAAATAACAGCTCAAACCCATGACCTACAGGATCTTATTAGAAACAGAGATACTTTATGATCATATCCCATTTATTATTACACCTTGAGGGATGTTAGATTGAGAGTTTTAATCCACTTGATCTGTGCCGTGTTGATTTTGTATCCCTCTTAACCATTTGTTCTGGTTTTGGTTGGATAGAGACCATTTTCTTCCCAGCAACTCACATGGGACTAGGTTTTGGATTTGTGCTGGAGCAGTGTTGATAAATAAGACAGGTTTTAGTTACTCTGAGCAGTACTTACACAAAGTTCTCTCCTGCTTTTCAAACCACACCACCAGTGAGGAGGCTGAGGTGCATAACAAGTTGGGAGGGCACAGGGCTGGGACAGCTGACCCCAACTGTGCAAAGGGATACCCCATAACATACAGCTCAGCACATAAAGCTGGGGAAAGAAGAAGGAAGGAGGTATGATGACATTTGTGTCCACAAGTCACCACGATTTGTGATGGAGCCCTGTTTTCCTGGAGATGGATGAACAACTACCTGCCCATGGGAAGGGGTAAATGAATCCTTGTATTGCTTTGATTGCATGCATGGCTTGCACTTTATCTTTGAAATTATCTGTGTTTCAACCCATGAGTCTACTCATTTTTCCAATTCTTCCCTCATCACACTGTGGGGGGAGTAAGAGAGCAGCTGTGTGGTGCCTGATTTGCTGTCTGGGACAAAACCATGACACCAGTGCATTCTGTAGCATAAAATCAAACGTTCTGTAGAAGTCTAAGTATATTGTATCAACATTATTACCTTATCAACCGAACTTGTAATCTCACAAAAATATCAAATTAGTTTGACAAGATCTATTTTCCATAAAACCACATTGATTGGCATTAATTATATTTCCCTCCTTTCATTATTAATCGAGTCGCATACCAGTCATCCTATTGTTTTCCTCAGGACTGATGTCAGGTTAACATGACTGTATTTACCCCATTTTTCTTGTTTACCCTTTCCTGCCTTTGTTCATATTCTTATAGACTCCTAGGAGTTCCCTATTGTTCAAATAATTATTAAAAGATTCCTTTTGTATTAGATCTGAAAGATATCGTCTTCACAGCTAAATATTTTTTTCTCCTTGTATCTTTTCAATTCCTTTACCAGTGTTCTGTTTTGCCTTGCTTCTGTATTTGTTGCAATTAAATTCTCCTTTCTTTCAACAGTTATACATGTTTTTATTATTTTTCTTGCTGCCTTCATCCTCACTTTACTGTTGTTTGCATAACCCCTGGTTCCTTCTTTCCTTAGTTCTAACACTGGCATTTTAGAGTCTAGTGAAATGTTATCAGAAGGTTTCATATGATTATTTATTTTTTGTGATTCAGCCCTTTCAAAAGTTGTCCTTCCTAATTCTTTTCACCTTTAACAATTTGATCATTTGGCTAAGATTCCAATTCAATAAAATAATAATTTAATAGGAAAGCCTGTTTTTTGGAGCCTGATATCCTCAGCAGATTCTGACCCCAGAATTAGGGCTGCATTTTTCCACTAGTGTGTCTGTGGAAACAGGGTTTGGCAAAGATAGAAGCTCATATTAAGTTAGCTGAAGCTAAATGATAATCAGTTGGTGAGTGGAAATCTGATTGAAGCTCTAGTATTTCTAGATCTTGGTCATACAAATTATGTTCTCAAGCATTACCTTTCCTTTACAGCCTTCCTCCTAAAGACTGGTATTTACATTTGTTCTTCCCAAGAATTAAGTAACTTTTCCTTTTTTATTTTTGTTTTGAAAAGATGACCAGTATTTGCAATTTTTTACGTAGCTTCTTATGAGCAAAAGATCTTGCTCAGAGAATAGCCAAAAGTCAGTCTAGATGACTTTAAGCTTAAAGATTTCAGCCAACTCCCAAATCTCAATATTACATGTAGTTTTTATGTAGATTGTCTTACATCAAACTGTTATCAGAATAAAACTAATGCACAAAATAAATTCGGTTCAAGAGCAGAGACCAAAATGTTGAGTTATGGCTGTCTGTGCTCTTATCATACTGTTGGAGTGATGTCTTGCAGGCTTCTGTTTCCATAGATCTGCCATTGATTTCTATTTTTTCAACAGGAAGGGTGAATGGTTTGGATCAGCAATCAAGGTATGAGGGGTTTCTTCAGAGTGTGCAAGAGTGAGCCCTTTCTAAACCATGTAAAACACAGTAAAATCTCACCCTTCCTGACTGATACAGCTGGTTGGGGTTCAATGGTATATAAAGAAACACTTTAGTGTATTTAATCAACATTTGAAACAGCTTTTTTCTTTTGTGAATACCCTAATGCTGTTAGTTTATTTTTAATTTTCAGATTTTCCTCTATAATTTCAAATATGCTTGAGGTGATTAAGGTGTTGTCTGCTTAATTTTTAGAAGTAAGTTCCTCAGGGTAAATATAACCCTATTACACAATACAGAAGTGGAGGCTGAGGGAAGCTTTTGCTTTGGAATGAAAAGCAATTTGTGACTTAGCACTTATTGAGCTAGGAAGTCATCTACCTCATGTAGGATTTTTCGACTGCAGTTTTTGGATTTAGACACTCAGAGACTTCCCATATTCCTGAATTTTTGTCTTTATTTTGAGAGCTGAAATGAGGTATGAGAAAAACGGTGCTTCCAACAGCAGGTACTTTGTGATATTGGTAAGAGTGATGGATTTTTTTACAAAGTCCCTGTGGTTATCATCTGGCTCTTGTAGCATCTAGCCCATAACTAGGATTTGGGAAGTGATCTAGCTGAAGCTCACTACCTCTAAGGCTGGTTGTTTGGTATGAGGAAGCAGTTTGAGGAAGGATTATAAATAATATTTACTTTTTCATGAAAGTTTATGGCTTCGTTGTAAAAAACAGGCAATCTGAGAGTCATGTTTCTGATATCAAATTAACAGCAGAGCCTGTGAATCATTTTATTTCAATTGCATGAGATCACAACATAGTCAATCTTGTTGCTGGGGGTAGCTTTTCTCAGTCATTCATGTAAACATGGCAATTTCACTCCAAAATACCTCAGATACAGCCAGGTACTCCTTTGAAACATCTGTTAAATCAGATTATGGTAGAGTATTTAATCAGCTATATATCACATGTGGAACACATTACATCTGATCTTCTAAAATATACTTTACATTTCAGATGAAATTTGACAGTTTTGTTTTGATTTATAAAATCCTATTTAACTTGTGACTTATACTCTCCATAAAATCCAATTTAATTTGTGACTGACTGAGCAAATGAACTCAGCCTGGGTGCTTAACCAGACAGTCCCTAAGGTCCCTTACTTTGGGGAGCAAGGTAGAAGAATTTTAGGGCCATTAGCTTCTGGTGGATATGCAGTAGTACATAGACTAAAAAATCAGATATTCTAAATACATTGAAAAGCCTATGTATGTACTGAGACTTCCTCAGAGGTAAAGTATGTGAAATGTTGGGAGAGGAGCATAAAACTGTTATTGTTTACATGATGCTACTCTAGATTTTTTTGTTTGTTTTTAGGAACATATTAATTTCATTTAATTGCGTCTGTACTTCATGATAGATACACATTGTAAAGTGAATATGCTCTTTCACTAAATTTACATTGTTACAAACATTTTTAAATGATGACACACAAGCTTACCCAAATGAACTGGTGACTACACACACTGAGACCAGGCTATTTAAGACCAACCTGAGAGATGACCTGCACATTTTAGCTTTCTTCATCTACCATCTTTAGTAGTATTTGCAGTCTCTCTACCCACTGAAAGAGTTTTCAACTAATGAGTTTTTACAAGCATGCATCCAGGACTTTCACTCACAAACGTCTTATCCTGCTTAATCAACATCTATGCAAAGATCCCTTGTTGTGCCCACAGAAAGCGTTTGACCACTTGGACAGCCTTTCAAGAATCATTTGTGAAATTCTAGCGTAGATGTCATTTTCAAGATACGTTTCTAAGAATGCAATTCTCCTGTAGAAATTAAAAGTCATGCCTGCTTACAATTCTTCATTCCAGGGAAAACCCCTCAACTTTCCAAAACTTTCCAAAATGTATGTAAGTAAATAAATAAATAATCCTGAACAGAATAAATATATTCAGTAACAGTGCAAAAAAAAGCTATTATATGTGTGATTTGACATAATTTTCACAAGAAGCAATTGCTGCCAAGTGGACATTTATATTTATGAGATTTTATAATAATTGGAAACATGGTTTTAACTTGGTAGAAACTGATGTACTGTATTTTCAGGTTTTTTGGGGGGAAAGGGCTCTTTTTTAAAGTTAGACATCAGAAAAAACTTTATTTGATCAAGCTTAAAACAATGTATTTTTCACTTTTTAAGTTAAAGTTGCCACATACACGCTATTTTGTTTTAATTTACAGAAGGAATTTTCTATTTAAATGTATGTATGTATATACATACATATATATATATCTCCTCTGCTAGCATAACAGTGTAAAAAGGTGGGGGGGACTTCACAGCAGAGCAATGTGTAACAGCTGCCTTCCTTTCTCTCAGAAAAGATATAAAGGATTGTTTTTCCTTTTACAGTGATCCCTTAAGTCATTGCAACCTTCTCCAGTTGCCATTAATTCGACACCCTGACAACTTAAAGACAACGGCAGCACATCAGATCTAAAAGGAATTGTGTCTAATTTTCTCTGCTAATGCATTGTATCTGCAGAACTGATACTAAAGGTAATTCTGCACATCATGTCTTGAAACCAGATACCAGGAGGGAACGATGAACAAATTGAAACCTCTTGTGGGAAAGAATTTGACCAAATCCTAGCATTCCATAGACCATTCACATGAAATTGATAAGACTATTGTAAATCACTCCAGTGACTTTGAAGAGATGAAAGATATAGACCTGCAATAGTAAATAAGCAATGGGAAAGGAGATATTACTATGGGAAAAAGCTAAGTTAATGTTTGTGATGTCCAGGAAAGATCACAAATAACAAAACTGTGTTTTAAAATAAATATAGGTCTATAGTTTTCACAGCTGTTTCTTTCTCTTTAGCTTTATTTTAACCACTGCAATTTCTGCAAGCATTAATTACAAAGAAGGCTAAAAGTCATACCCTGTGTTCAGCAACATCTTTTTTTTTCCAATTAGGTCTCTCTCTACACTCCCATATAAGAAAGGAATTGGCTTTTTCTTTTTAAATACAGAACATGGGAAAGTATTCATAACCACAGTCTTGTCTCAGAAGTGAAGTACAGATGAGACATGTTGAAATAAATACTACTGTGATGGCCTTTTCTGCTCTGCCTACTTTTAATCTCTTTGTAGCTTTTCAGCATAATTATTAACAGTAGCTGTTAATTGCCTCACAGGCCAGATCCAGGAGCAAAGAAAGTGCAGAATGCTTTGAGGCACACCCTACACCAGGAGCAAGCTAGTCTACAAATCATTTGATCATTAAGCTAGAGGAAAGTGGGGAAGGTGGGCAAGGGGGTAAAATGATGGCACTGCTGTTTGTCCTACACTCCACACCATGAGGTGTAGCCTTCAGAGACAGATTTTGTTGGGTCTAAGTTCAGAATTCAATGCTGATACAAAGAAGGACTTTATATCATCAAGAATCTCAGTTTATGTCTTTGGAGTGGCTTGGTTTATTTTCATTCTGTATGGAGAAGAGAGGGGAAGAAAGATATAAGGAAGGTCATATTGGCATTCTGTATATTTAAAATACTTTCAGTGCTCTCAATAGAAGATTTCCCTGAAATTTACATTAAGTAGTATAAAATTTTAACCTAAAACATGTAGCTTCTTAAAATGCAAATTAATTTAGAGATTTGCTGTGCTTAAAGTAAACCAGTAGTATTCAAGATTCTATTATAGTTCAATTGACATAGACAAAGGAGTGCTTATTAAACAGCCAGAAAAGAAACAAGTGGCAAATACAGCCAGTTACCTCTAACAATCACTTTCGTTCTCTGAAAAAAATGAACTAAGTTTTCATTTAGTAAAAAGTGGGTTTTTTTAAATAAGGATCACACATTTTTTGTATCATAATTCTTATTTACTATTTAGAAGTGAAGTCACATTCTTTTATTTATCGTCATACTTAACACTCTGTGTAACACATAACTGAAAAAACCATAAAATTACTTGTAGCCTTATTATAACTTTTACCTGGGTCATGCTTACAGTAATACATATTTTCTCTTAAGTGGTTATCTTTTTCTGTAGGGAAAAAAAAAAAAGTAATTTCTAATTGAAACTAGTAAAATATATCTCTCAACTAATTTCTGGAGTTCAGAAATACATATTTACATTGCAAAAGGTAAAGGTCAGTTTGCTTAGACAATTCCATGGGTTTCTTAGATATCAGTTCTTCCTTTGTCACATGTTTTCAGAGTCAATCACATTACACAGTGGTTTTCAGTAATATTTCTCAAAATTCCTCATGTGATTTCCCATGAAAAGGGAGGATCTAATTGGATTTTTAATCCTTAGCTAATCAAGAAACACATTGCATATACTGTTTTAGGTAGAAACTGAGAAGTTCTTTCCACTGCCCTATTATAACAAGACAAGTTTGGATGTAACTTGAAGCAGGAGAAAAATAACAAGGTAAAGTCCCAATACTGTATAGATGTTACATGAAAACAATACTCTCCTTTCTTTAAACGGCAGCCAGTGCATAGCCTTTGATGAAGCTCTGGAATAATGGAGTGCCATAGGCTATTTTCTTCTGGTTTCTATAGCTCAATACAGGGCTTGTCTCTTCTGTTTGTTTTCAGCTAATTGCCTCAAGATCTAATAAGTTAGTGATGATGTATGCTGAGCACCAGTGACCCCTTGCCAAAAGAAATATTATGTCGCACCAAAGTTTAAGGAGCTAGGTTTTTTATCAGCCAAATATCTTTTCCCTAAAAGGCTCTAATTTCCACTGTGTAGGTTGTAAGTGGCGTCCATGATTGCATTGGATTTTTTAAATGGATAAGGCAGAAATATTACTTGAAGGGAAAAGCCACTGTGGAGGCCAATGCTCTTACTTACTGCTGCAAGGACTGGGTATTTTTTATTGAATATTTTTATTCAGCATACCTCAAGGGGAAAAAAAAATTACTCATGAAGTGATCAATTTAAGAGAGCATTCAAGTTAAATTAGATGTTTTCTAAGGTTTTTCTCTTTACACATAATTCTAATGACCTTATTTAAAATGTTACTTATTTCCTTTTCTTAGAGCAAAGATATCCAGGGAAAGTAAATATATTAGTAACTACCATTAATTGTATTGAAAGTTAACATGTAGAGATAATTAATAGAATGTTGTTTAGGTACCTTTTGATATAGATAACTGCACTGAATAACATTACCCAGATTTCAAGTTAAAATTAATTTTCCTTTTGGAAAATCAAGACATTGCTCTTGCAAAGTTGAGGTATAGCTGGAGCAAAAACTTCCAAGGAACATTTCTGCTATTCTTCAACTTTTATTTTAATGAAAGCAACACCCTGCTGGCAAGTAACTCCTTCCTTTTGTCAACAGGAGACACAGAGAGCAGGTTGTGCCTTGACCTCAGGGTGAAGCTAAGGAATATTTGCTGGGTTGATCTAACAGCTATTTCACCATTTTTTTCTCCTCTGCTCGCTTGTACACACTTTGTTGCCCCATCCTTTGCACTATGATGTTTGAGCAACTATTGAGCTCACTGATTTCACTGCCTGGCAGAGAACTAACTCCCCAAGGAAAGGAAAAAGATGTGTATTTTCTATTATGTTAGAGGGCTGAACCTGCAGCTCACCAGGAGGAAAGACCTTGAAGATGGAAGGAGGAGTAGGCATACTTTTTAAGCTTCAAAATGCTGTGGAGCTGCATCCATACAAACTTTCATTGCTTTGGTTCTGCCACCTGCACTCCCCAAAACACCATGCCTGGAACATTTCGTGCACTGGCATTGGCCCTGGTTTGGTCCACTGGTGCCTTGTCTTAGAGAACCAATCTCTGTAAAATCTCAGGAAGATTTCTCATTCTCTTAAGAGACTCGGTATGTTGGATTTAATCAATAATGTTTGTTCCACACAACATGAGGAATAGAATGTGATCCCAGTCATTTCCTGGCAATGAAGGGATATGATCTTCCATTTTCCAATGCTCAGCTGAGTGCATAGGCACAGACAGACTGCAAAACACAACAACATGAGCAGGTCACACCCCCTGATCCAATCACTGTTTTGTATCAATGGTGAAACGTGCACTGCATCAGAGGCTGGAAGCCAAATCTGAAATTGTTTCACCTCAGAACTGTGATTTCGCTATTTCTGACTACCGAAATAATTTGTTACCCCGCGCCGCATGGTATGCAGCACAAAGAATCAAAACCACAACTTCTGCACCTAAATCGTAGGCTTTGGTGCAGAGAATCCACAAGAGAAGGAAGAAATGAAACACAGGTGCCCTACATCCTGCGTGCATGCTCTAGTTGCAGAGCTGTTGTATAACAGGCACTGATTGCTATTTGTTGCATTTGTGCCCCTTTGCAGTGCTACAAATCATTACATGCTCCAGAAAAAATGTCTACCACTCTGGGTGGTAGGTGGAGGAAATATGAGCCTGAAAGTTCTCCAATATTACCTGAGTGCCTAAACTGCTGGGGAATCCCCTGAGAAGAGGCAGTTCTTGCAGGGCCCAGGGACAAGCAGTTCGATGTGAAGGCAGCTGAACTCATAAGAAAAAACAAACCTATGGATTTTGGATGGCTCTGGGGTCAGATGGCAAATGAGAAGGAATGTTGAGACTCGATATGTTGGATTTAAGCAAGAAGCTTTTTAAGTCTTTTTTAGGGCATAGTCAGATGATGCAGTGTCAGGAGAGAGGTCCAAGAAAAATAATAAAGCAAAACATTTAAATTCTAGGTGAGCTGCTAGCAAAACAAAACCAAAAAAAGGCAATATTTTATTTAAATTTGCAACTATATCAGATAGTATCAAGAGCTCTTATCTAATTTTAAATGGGAAGTAGGGAAACTTCTGGGATTTATGAATTAATACCAGGAAATTGGTTGAAACTAATGAAAAATAATGAATAATGCATAATGAAACAACTGAGTGGCCATGACATGATAGTAACAAAGGCGAATTTGCACACATCACAATTCTCTGCTTTACAAGGAAATAATAGAAACATATTAACTTGCACTTTCAAAGTACCTAGCATTGCTTTTGCATGATATTTAAACAGTCATGAGGTGAGAGGTCAGGTTCTGCTTCTGTTTTGAAAATAGCTAGAAGTCAGAATCTAGGAATAATGATATTTTTTGGTAGAGAGTAATACATTAATAGCCAAGTCTCTCACACTTCCTTAACCAACAGTATTTAATATCAGTGGGAAAAGCAAGCACAATAATTTGGGAGGCTTTCATTTGTCACAGGATTTTTAATCTCTTTATATACTGTGATCAATCCTACTTGAGATATATATATGTATATATATATATATGTATATATGTATGTATATACAACTAAAAACACAAATGTCAGTAGAAAGGGTTAAGAAATGACAATCCAACATTTGCAAATGCCAGTGCTCTTTATATTGGTCAAAATTAGAGAAGACTTTGAAGAGCTTCACAGGGACCTACTGAAGCAAGTTGAGTCGGCAGTTTGATGGTAGTTAAGAGCCAGTGTCTTCCTAATGAAAAGAAATATACTCTGGAGAGAATAATGTAAAGTCAATGAGATTGATGCATGTGCTTAACTTAAGTGCATATTTGACTGCCTTGCTGAATAAGGATGGCATTACATTCTTAAAGTTAATTCGCAGCTATACTCATTGAATCCTGAAATCTTAATGACTCTTAACTATTAAAACTATTCCTTATTTAGAGTAGCATTGTATTTTTTTCCCTTTTTTAGGATGTCATGAACAAATTAATCTAATTAACAATTTATTGTGTAATCACAGAAATGCTTTTAAATAAGAAATTACTATTAAAAAAAATCATTTTAGAATTTTATCAGCTATTAACTCCACTGGAAAGGCTGGAGGAATCTTCCCAAAACAGCAGAACTGATTCCAGGGTAAAAAATTAAATCCACCAAAATGTCCAATTTTCTAGAGAGCACAGTATATACATTTATTTTTTCTGACATATTAGTCAGAAAAATTATTGTTTTGAATTAAATGCCCAATATAGCATTTATTTCTTATATTATTTCATGATACTGCTAAATATGTATTGTTCCACACTTGAGAACAAGTTTGCAATATAATATATTAGTATGAAAGAAATAAAAAATATGTTGCATGCATGAGTCTTGATTATTTGAAACACTGTTTTGTGTAATGTGATTTAACCCCTTTTCTGATTGAGATCATGTTTGCTATTCCCTTTGTTTAAAATATGTCTACGAATTCTATTTCTACTGCAAAAATAAATGATGAATTATTTATATATACCAATTATTTATTATCATTTATGCAAAGCTTGTCATATTATGCATGCATAAGGGGATTAAATCACTGTTAACCCATAATGCCTTTAGGGGCATTATATGATAGGCAAAAGGTTGCTTATGTTTACCATTGTGGATAAACATATACATTAAGAACATACATATTGTTTATACAAATTGCCAAGTTGAATATCAGTTCTGTTAGGAAAATGAAGTGTTTATTGAGCAATTTAGTTTCCAAATAATGACCGACTAATCTATTTAATGCACTATATTTTCTCTAGCTTGAAAATATGAGCTTTTTTCAACCAATGATACTCAAGTTGAATTTAGTTCAAACTTGTTTAATGGAAGTAGTGTAAGAATGCACTCAAATCTTTTCTTTCATTGCTCCTCCTGAGGCAGTCCCTTCATTAGCCAGTGATGAATCACTATTCTTTACCATTAAAATAAGTTGGACAATCTACAAAATGTTAAAAGAATATGATTTTCTATTATTCCCAATAATCATTATGAAATATAAGGCAAATCCTTAAACAGATGGAAAGATTGGATGATGTTACTTTAAGCAGGTACAAAATGGAAGCACATCTTTGCAGGGTATGGGCCAAAATTTTGTTTAATAGTACAGCAACAAAGGCTCCTTATGTTTTGACATCACACTGTAAAAACAATAAAATATATTTTTACATTTGCTTAGAAATATACTTTTTTCAACTTTAATGAGTAAACAGATGCAAGTCTCCAATCAAGGTATTCTTGCTCTCATCTTTTTTTCTCCCTCTTTAGCAAGCAACATTGATTCCTTGACCTATCCCAGTTCAACTCCCACAGCAACTTGATTTGTTTCTGTTCACTCTGGAGCCTTCAAGTCCTGAGGATCTATTGTTTTAGCTGCTGTGGCTCTTTAAAGCCTCTCCTAAGTAGCCAGCACAAACACACAGCAGCATATCTTGGAAATAACAAGTTCTGTGGCAACAGAGCTGAGGCCAGGTGGTTAACTGATATTGACCATCTGAGAGAAAATGTGTAGCTGTTATTGCATATAGATTAGGAAAAGGTCAGGTCAGATAAGCAACATATTTTCCTAATTTAGACAGACAGCGATGAAATCAAAGGTTGCCGTTGTCTTCAGCAGAGTATCTAACTAAACACTGCAGGCTTGATTCATGAAAATCTTTGTATATCCTTAGCTTCAAACTGGGAAGAAGACCTCCAGAAAGTAAATTCTTAAGGTTTAACACATGCCCACCTGCTATTGTTAACCCTTCCTGAAGCCTCAGGTAGGTCCTGGAGGTGGCTTTCATGCTACAAGGATTCCCAGGGATCCAGAGGCTTCAGCCCTGAATCTGAACCAAGCACTTTATGAAACTCAGCCCTACTAACAGCCTCTTTTGCACATGGCAGATTAATGCTATTAAATCTTACCTTAAACTAAATGCAAGTGAAGCCTTGTTTTAGCCAGCTGCAGTGAAGCAACACACTAAAAGGTTCCCCCTTTGTTTAGGTTGATTTGATATCAGAACAGTGTGCTTGTTTATACTGACTTATTCTGATTTAAACCAGTACAAGTGAGATCAAAATCAAGTCCACTGACTGTAAAAAGCTAAAGAATGTATTAAAAGAAAATGTAGTTTGAGGGCAAGTAAAATCTCTAGCTTGTTTTTTTAATTAATATTTTCTTTTTGTGACATAGCCCCAGGCATCCAACTATATATTCTTCTAATCCCACTTGACCTCAACACAAATGTTTATGCCAAGGGTGTTCTCATGTTCCCAAGACTGGGGTTTAGGATAATGGATTCTACCAAAGGGCATTCTGCATTTTTCTTCTTTCATTTTCAACCACCTTTCCATCCACAATTTAATCCTGATTCTCCTCTCTCCCACAGATATGGTCATGCATAATATTTCTGATGCTAAACTAAGGGCCATGCCTTCTACAGACAGTACTAATAAATGACTTTTACCTCCTAGCTCCTGGACTGAAGTAAAAGAGGTTCTATTCCTTTGTATACATCTGGGTTCTGTGTATATGTTGTTGCTATTTTGTTTCTTTTGAATTTCTGGTCCATAAAGTCAAATTCATTCCTTAATTCAGAAAGAGTAAGAAAGACAACTTTTTAAAATTCATTTGCTGACTGAAAGAACAGATTTTGAAAGAAGGAGCTTTCTCAATTCGTTTTCTTTCAGCTTACAGTATGAATTTAATAAAAGATAAATCTGATATAACACTGATGTCAGAAGTGAGCAGATTAGAATTTCATTCTATGTTAATGGAGGCAAAAATGTGTATAAGATTTTTGTGTCCAATTCTAACTAATTCTTTGTCTGTAAGAAATGCAGATCCACACTGAAATTACATTTATAAAATTAGTCAAATAGCATGCAAAAATATTGTCACTTATATTTGTTAACCAAAATAAGCTTTCCTTGAAAATTTGACTTATGAAAATCAGTTAAAAAAAAAATGAAGATCAAACTTATGCATCTGCAAGCACTTTGAAACGTTTCCATTGTTATACAATAAAAAAGTGATGCCATATTTTAGTATTATTATTACTAATTGCTTAACTTTAGTTTTAGAGGTAAAAGCTTATCTGGTGCACTATTTTTTCTGTTTAAAAAAGTCAAAAAAGACCATGGTAAATTGTATTGCTCCAAATTAAAATGCTTAAAAGCATTTTAACCTTTGCTTAAGAACAAATCCCCTATCAACTTTTTCTGCCAAAGTTTATATTTAAAATTTGTTTTATTAACACTTGTGATGAAACGGCATTCACAAAATAACCTACCTCAGATTATTTTTAAGGAAAAATTTTGGTAGTATAAGGGAAAGATAAAAAGCCAATAAATGTAAAAAGTGGGTTTTGTCAAGTACCTAGAGGAAGAATTCACTATTTTATCACCTTTCTATCACTTTTCTTTCAATCACTTTTTTTTAATACAATTTGTATGAGATATTTACCATCAGTATAACCAAAGTTTTTCTATTTATTTGCTTTAAAAAGAAATATCAGCTAATCAAAACTATAGATCTGGAATATGGTTGTGGCTTGTTATGATAGCTTACCTTCATCACAACAAGACAGTTTGAGAACTTTAGGAGAGTTAATTTAGGAGGGTTACTTCTAACCCTTTCACTAATCCTTGTAACTGTAGGAGGGTCAATTCTACTTTTTAGAAAAATATTAGAGGCAAATTCAACAAATAACTGCAATAACAACAATAACTAAAATAACTGTAAATATCAAATAATAAATTCAACACCTGAAAAGAAGGTAAGTAATCAACAAACAAAAGTCAAAATATAATTCACTGAGTCAGCAATTGCTTCCACTTTTTGTTAAGTCATCCTTACCTGGGATTTCTGGTAATGGAGTCTACAGAGAAAGCTACTGAACTTCACATTATTTGAACTTGGGGCTATTGCTGTTCCTAAACTGCTTTTCCAAAATGGATTGCTACTAGGCACTTAGAGAATGTAATTCTTGGACGTTTCTCCTGAACAAGGTAAAACATCTAAATATTGTAATTTATTCATCATTACCCTGGAATTCTTAAGAATAAACATTTTTAGGTTTTGACAGTGGATTATGGGGGAGAAATAACTTTAGAACTGTTGCAAAATACAAACAGGTTGTAGTATGTAAAACACAATTCCCCATGTAGTCATATACACATACAATGATATTCATTCCCTGAATCCTAAAGCAATTTAAAAGGATAATTAGTGTGTAGTGCCTGAATTGGTTCCTTAGAGGGTTAGTGTCCACCCTGTTTGTCACTGTTTCTTGCCTAATCCTGTCTAATGAGGGTTTATGTTAACATGGCTAAGCACTTGCAGATATGCACTACCAAGCTAGCTAAGCTTAGAGAAGACATGCTGTTCAAATGTCACTGCCTTTGGCTATCATGCTATAAGATACTGATTATTGCTTATTATGTTTTTTATTCAAAAAGCTGCCATTTGTACTTGTTTGTAGGCCCTTGTTGTTCTTGCACAGGTAACAAGTAATGTCAGTGTTTCTCCTAGAGTTACACTTTTTAATTTCCTTATTCTTTCTTTTGTTAAGAACTCTCTCAGTGGGAAGAAATACTTTTGATTTATTGCTTTAAAGAATTTAGAGCAACTTAAGTGGAACTACACTGAAAATCACACTAAAGTTTAAACAATGGAAAATATGTATATATTATGCATACGTTGGGGAGCTGAGCTGTGTTTCGGTTTTTGTGGGGTTTTTTTCTTTGCTTTTTTTAATCAGCTTGCTGTCACTTCATGAGAGTATTTCAGTATAAAATATTAGTTCTGGGTTTTTAGGTCTGGGCTAGAGGTTTTCATTTCAAAGAAAAAAATTACTTCTTTTTTAACTCTTTTTTTCCTGTTTTAGAGGCTACCAGACCCTGTAGAGCATTAAACATCACAGTCAGACCTTTTCTCTCTGGCTAGTTGTGATTATCCTTTGCAGGGAGGAAGGCATCCTACTAGAGTCTGAAACGAGAGGTCAGTCTTCAGATCTGAGATTTGCTTCAAGTCGTTTTTTTCATTTCAGAAAGGTGAAGATCCGCTCCTGTTATAATTGCCTACATTAGCTGTTTCTACACTGCTGCTAGAAAGCAGTCTCAGGAGTGCACCTGCGCAGCTGACTCGCATGTACTCTCCCATGCACACTGCTGCCTGCCAGGTTGCCTAGGGCCAGCCTGCAGGCAGCCCATAGCAGCCTGTTTGGGCATGTCTGCAGCAGCACTCGGCTACCAGGCACACTGAGCTTGGGAGGTGCTGACCACTGACTCCCCTCCAACTGCAGCACAGATAATGTCAGGGAGGTCCCTGTCACCAGTTCAACACCAGGCAGGGGTCCTGGCATGGCTGCTGGGTAACCTTTGCCTTCCAAAGGGACAATCCTCCTGCATGCTGGATTGCCCAGCCCAGGAATGGGCACAGCTCCTGCAGAGGGCATCCACCTGGAGCACCACCACTGAGGGCAAAGCAAATGAGGGCAATGAGGCAACAGCACCGGAACCCCCAGACCTTTTCCCTGCCTGGAACTGAGGATGGCTTCCACTTGCTCACTTCCTCCTGTTCCTTGCCTCTAAAATCCTGAGTAGTTCTGTTTACTGTCAGTAAAGTGGATATCATCATGATTCACCAAATTCACAGTGTGTGGGTTTGTACATATGTGCTTAAATCAAGACCATAAACCCAAAACAAATTAGCCTGAGTGCTTACATTTTCAACCAGCAAAGTCTTTGGGTGTAGCACTGCTTTGTACTGTAATATACATAAAATATTGTTGTATTTGAGAGTTTAATAGGGCACCTTGTGAAACTCTACAGTTTCTCGTTCCTCTGCGGAGTAGTGTTGTTGTGGCTGAAGTAAACAGTTGTACATGCCAACATTTTGCTTGGTTTCATCATGTGTGTCACTTAAAAATTGGTGTGGTATCAGTATCCAACTAAAATTCGGCCAAGGCATGCTGCAAATCTTTCTGAATCTTCCTGTCCTTTCTTGAAAGTGTGTTAAAAACAAACTGCAAAATGAAATATGAGAGTTCACTGATGCATTTTTCTATTCTAAAACATGCTAGTTAAATAAGACTTAACTAAATATCGGTATAATTTACTAGATAATGACAATTTCAATTTCTCTATTACAATATTTTTCCTTGGCTACACTACATTCATCTAATGTGATGTTGTTTGGAAACCTGCTTGATAAGAATTCCTTTTCTCGTTTTTATGGGTTGGTTTTTGGTTTTGTTCTTTTTTTCCCAGAAGAAGAAACATTCTTAGACAACTAGTCTAAACAGAAACTTGTTTTAGAATGATCCTATGGAATAAGGAATAATTATCTCATACTAAAGCTGACATCCCTATCATTGTTACAGTGGTAAAGTAGTTCACCTTTGTAACTATTAACAAGACAATAACAATGAGCCTGGTGTCAGCAGAACTTTTTTTGTGGTGTCCAATAGAATGGTGACCAGGGCAGCATCATGTTTCTGATAATGGCTTGGGGATGCTCAGGAAAAGAAATGAGCCAACTCTGAGATAACTTCTAATGATGGTACCACTCATCCTCTAGAAACCAGTGGTTGGTTTGCTGAGGTACACCTGTGTATACAACATGTTTACAAGTCCTTCAGTCTTCTTATTTGGAATAAATGTGTCCTTTCTGAATCTATTAATATTTTTGGCTTCTTTAGGATTATTATTGTGTCAAAAAAAGATTTGCAGTCAGAATAAGAGTATAAAATTAAAATCACTGCCAGAAAATTTCTGGTTCTCACCCCAAAATATTTTAGTTCAAGCTATAGTATTTTATAGTATTGTATTTCATACTATAGGATGCTAACACTGTATATGAAAAGTAGAGTTGCTTGCCTACCAGATAGGTGTGTGGGGGAGGAGAATTCAACAAGTTGAAGCACTTCTGGTACACTCAGCTTTCATCTCCTCTTCAAACTGAAAGATTATTTTTAGGAGTGAGACCATTCTTCTTTTGGCTACTGAATGGAAGCAGATGCCTTCAGCAATAATTTCTACATTTGTTTCCCAAATCATGCATCTCAATATAAGGAAGAAATAACTGGCTATACAGAAGGATGGAAATCTATTGAGAAAATATCCCAAGAATATGCCTCCACATCCTTTACATGTTATTGACTGGACATTTGGTTTTTTTGGAAGATAACTACCATGTCCCCAGTTCCTAGAGTGTTACACCTACTAGATGGAATATAGCTTCCTCAGCTGCCAGAGCTCATCCCTGCTAGACAAAAGTAAGAGTCCCATTGAGCTTGCTTGGGCTAGCAGCCACATAGGTTATTTTCTGCTGTATCAGTCCTTTAGTGACTTGTAATTACTGAGAGCTGAATCCGGTCCATTTTTAATTTATTTAAATCACTTAATTTCATTATATCATAGACAAATTACAGGAACTGTTACTGTTTTGGCCACGCAAAACTGTCTGTGGCCAAGATGTACAATGCTTCTCCAATTTGTCTCCAAGGGAATTTAATTAATTGTGAAGTGGGCAATATGGCTAACACTGGAATTTGTATTAATCATTAGCTCAGTAAAAAGTTCAAACCCTGCTCCAATCATCCTGACCAGAAAGGACCAGAAGGCTGTTGCAGAACAAAGGTACAAGCTCTTTTGCAGCTGATCCTTCTGCATTAGTGAAATTTGCAGTTCTGATTTCTACTATGTATGATCTTTTATCAGTAAAATGTGCACCAGGATTGATCCACTGGTCCAGTTAGCCTTCCAAGAACCCCAAATATAAAAGCAGTTGATTTTTGCTGTCCTACAGCGTCCCCAGCAAATCAATTTATTCCTTTGCCTTGCCACACAAAGAAGTCCCATTGGGACTTCAGAGGATAAGGAGCAGAAAAAAAAAAAAAAAAAAAAAAAAAGAGAAAGGGCAAAAAAGGGACACACCCTAATCACAAGAGGTAACCTTGGACTGTTAGAGATTATTTTAAAGCCATGATTTTTGAGTGAAAATCTATCATCACAATGAACATTTCACACAATAATTGACAAATTCAGCAGCAATTTCACACAGTTCTAGTCATCAGTCATTTGAAATGTACAACTACAGTATTCTACTGCTAATGAGTTTTAAGTGCATAATAAGTCAATTTGATTGGCAGGCCTTTACCAATAGTAAAGTCAATTTTTACAGTTGAAATAAATGTTTCTACTATTGTATACATTCATTAATTTCAACTGCAGAAAAATAATCATGTTTTGGCACCATGAAAGTCATAAAACAAATATTCTATCACTTTTAGGTATATGCTCTTAAAATAAGCTTTTAAATGGTTCTCTTTAGTAAGTGTACATATGAATTTAGAGTTGTCAAGACAAATAGGTTTATGCAACCAACTGGAACATCAGGCATCTACCTACCAGGTTTGCATGTGCTGCTTGCATAGATTGTGTTCTCAAATGAGTTTTGTGTGTTGTCTAAGAGTACAGATGAAGATTCAAGGCTGGATTGAGTGTGATATATTTAATAAAGCTGAATTTCCTGGGGAAGATGAAGTATGGCAACTATATCATGCATTCCAGTTATTTCCATGGTAGAATTCTCAGTAGCACACAGTAAGGACTGAAAAACAGATTGTTTTAGCAAGGAATTTTATCCTATGTCTGACACTTTAATCAAATAATATTGCTACTCCAGATGTTCTCTTGAATGAAAGATAAAGGATAGCTAGCAAGAGCAACCCAGAGAAAGCTAGAGGAAAAGACAATCCAGTAGTATTATCAACTTTAACATGATTAAACCATTTCTCAAAGCCTGAGTCTGGATTTCTCTTTGACTAGTTTTCATTTATAAAAGCCCCAGGAAACTAATTTTCAAGATATGTTAAATACATAATGAATAAAAGAAAGCAGACAGCTTAAATTAAGATGTCTGACCAAGAAAGTCGATGACATCCTAAAGATCTATAAGTACGCAGAAATTTAATTCTGACACCACTCTTGCTATAGTTATCTTTTTGGAGGTAATTGGAAGTTTTACAATAAAACACATTTTGATGGGACACTAAGGCAGTATTCACTTTAGTGCCAACACTGTTTCAAATTTTTCTTTAAACAATACACAAATATCTTACTTTGGTTGAACTTCACTGGAACTGAATTAAAATATAGTTTAACATCAGTATTTTATTTTGAATCTGTCTCCTTGAGGACTGTACACTTGATCCGGTAACCGATTTCAGTCAGGAAGATTCACAAAACTCTGACCTCATATAAATGACACGAACACACAATAACACAAAGATAGTTTTCAGTGTAACTCAGAAATAAATTTCACTCTGAAAAAAATAGTGTGAATACTTAGGAGTTACTATTTGGGTGCTGTTTGCAAGTTCTAAGTTTTCGTGGTAAGACATTCTGTTCAACAATTTGTCATTTGTGATGGGCCATTCTTTTTCGCACTGAATAATTTTACGTGGTTCATCACAGAGCTTTTACAGATTAAAAACCATGTGAAGGGGATGGAACTAAGAGGACATGAAAGTATTACAAGGCTGAAGTAAACATTTTGTACTTTGTTGTTGAATCAAAACATCATGTCTTAAAACAGAGTGAAAAAGGGTCCTGAATCATTAGTATAGAAGATCAAGATATTTTCTTCATAGTGCTTTTAAGAGAAATCCATAGTCAGGGGAAAAAAATGTTTCAGCTTCTTATGTTTGTGACGACAGATTCTGAGTTCAGAGTGAAGTTTTCCAAAGCAGAAAGTGGAGTCATATTCCTGCCTCTTATCAGAAGGAAGTTTGGCAGTCCAATAAGCATGCTCAAAATCATCATTATCAAGCTAATGGGTGCTGTGACCATAAAAAGCACACAGAAATTCAGGACAGAAATATATGTATGCATGGTTCCTAAATAAAAGAAACAAACTAATGTAAAGCATTCATAATTTTCAAGTATATTAACTGAAAGTAGTTATGCCAGCTTTTAAGCAGGAAAACCTAATAAAATATACACTCAGGATGTATTGTAGATACTCAGTATGCATTTAAAAATGCATAGGTTAGGTATTAAGTTACATACTTCATCACACACAAGGAAGTATACAAATTTTAGGTTTCATTGAGAATATATAGATTTCTACTGCTATTACATTGTGTATTATATATGTTGCACTGAAAGACCTTGTTGTCAGATATAAAACATAAGTGTAATCTTTCTGCACCTTAACATTGTCTTTAAGTCATTCTCCAGAGGGAAAATTGATTGGGCAGAAGGTCAATTCACTTTCAGTTCCCATTTGATGCCGAGGCACTTAACTAGCTGTGACCAATTAAATTATAGTTTCTGTGAGAAAAAGTTTTTTTACAGGAACTCCCTACAGCTATTGAATTTTTACTTACTAATTTCATGTTAAGCCCTGAGAACCCCTCAGATAGCAGAATTCTGTTAAATTTAATCTGAAAGCCCAAAGACTTTGTTTCACAGAATAAAAAATATAAAATAAAACCAGGCTTAACTATTATTTCTTACTATGACAATCCCACCTCCTGACTACAGAAAATAAATCTAGAAATCTGAGAAGAAATCATAACCTAAACCACTTAATTTCAGCTGACCATGTCGAAATCAGTGTGGGATGGATTCACAGGCCTTGAAATAAGCCTTACAGTGAAATACTTACAGATCAGAATCTGTTTAAGTAGACCAGATTTAAGAACAGAACTAATCCTTGGCTCCAAGCATCTGAACAAGGACAAGATATCTGATATTAGAAGGTTCTTTGGTTAAATGGTGCCTTCATAAGAACACAACGTAAGAAAAACAACAATCAAAAAAACCAACCAAAGACACAAAACCAAAAAAATCAAATAAACAAACAGAAACCAACCAATAAAAAACCAAAAACCCAACAAACCAAAACTGAAAAAGGAAATAGGCAAATGTATAAAAATGTGAACTGCAGCAAGAACTTGCCAAGATGTGAAGATTTTTCTCCACCTCCTAAAGAGGAGGGGCTATAATCCCCCAGCAAGTCATAAGTCTCCTGGCAGAGCCGGCAGATGTGGCACAGTTCCAAACCTCAGCGTCAGAAATCCATATTCACCTTCCAGCCATCAGTGATGTTAACTTGCTGCCTCTGTGCCTGACTGGCAAGTTCCCTGGGAAAAGCATCCAGAAATTGCCCCATTTGAGAAGGAGGTGTGTGTGTGCGGCCATGCTCTGACAGACACCCCAGAGCAGCAGTTCTGTGCCACCACACAAGTGTGCAGGGACTTTGCTCGGTCCCATGCCATGATAGCATATGCCCTCCTCCTAAAGAAGGGTAATGCTCGCACCATCACCTCCCTTTCTGTATATTCCTTAGAGGCTGGAGTATTTGAAAGTCAGTCAATATCCTCCATCTGAAAAGATAAAGAGGCACAACTCTCCTCTCTCAGGAGACTGCATTAACCACAAACCACACAGCTGGGAAAGGAGGGGGCTGCTCCTGTTGAAACCCTATGTCAGCAGGGGAAAGAATGCAATATATCCAAGGAAGATGTAAGAGGGAGTGCAAGAGGGAACATGACTCTGTGGCCTAGTGCCTACAGCACTCATCTGGGAGTGGGCAGACCTAGATTCCACTCCTCACTTCAAGAACAGCCTCTGTATTTTTATATTAAAGAGTTATTGGTTTTGGATACCCTGAGGCTGAGCTGATGAGGCTATTGAACCCAAATCTCACACATTCCAGCTAAGTGCCAATAAGCAAAACAAAGTGTTATACAAATGATAACTGCCATCTCAGATAGACTTTAAAAAAATAAAAAAGTGGTGTGTGACTCTTTGAAGGAGCAGACTTTGGCAGTGACTGTTGTGAGGGAGCCCAGCTCCAGAGCCTGTGGCTGCCTCCTTAGGCCCTGAGGCTGGAAGGCATGGCCAGCTTTTCTCCACAGAGCTGTACACCCCTCCCTCCCTCAGACAGGGAGGTTGCATCCCAGATTCTTACTGGAAAATCTCAGCATATGCTGCCCCCAGAATTGTGCCTTGGGGATCATCTGGAAAAGTATCAGCTGACCTGGTCAAACTCATGCCAGGGCAAGCTCAAAGGTAAATACTGCAGATGATGGCATGCCAATGCTCAACCCCATGCCCTGGTCTGATTTAGTTTGTCAGAGTAACTTCACTGACAAAAGAGTAGCTAGGGGTAGCAGCAGAGCCAGAAAACCTAATCTGAATTCTCTGTCATCATTCAGGTGTGAGATTTGTGTGTTTACGACTAGTTTTACCAGATGCACTGGCAAGCCAGTAGTTAACCATACCAAGTTAGTTTTATTTTCAGTGGTTTTCATGCTCAATAAAATTTTCTTTTGCACAAGAATGCTCTCTTGTTTGGTTATTCCCATTCAAAATCATAAAACCAGCTGTTTTTATAAAAGTAATGAAAACACTCCAAGTGTATGCACAGTGACCCACAATTCTCAGGTGATAAAACTCATTCAAGTTTCCACCTCACACAAATGGCTTTTGCAAGTGTCTCCTGATAATGGAGTCCTTGTGAGCTCTTACTGAACCTTTTTGTTATGATATAGAGTTGTTTTTCTAAGGGCTTTGTTGTTATTCAGAAAAGAAAAGATGGAATCAAATGTTCAAGCCTACTTTAAAAATATGAGCAAATATTATGATAAATAAGAAATATGAAAGTTAAAATTATTCACAGCACTAAGGGGGCAATTTTACTGTTAGCACTGAACATGCATTGGGAGTTTCATGTCGGCAGCCCACTGAGGGAAACTTAGCCAGCAATTACTTTATTTCCATCTGGAAAGCAGAGGATTGTGAGGCAGCAGTTAACTGGCAAAATATCTGTGAAAATTAAGGCTGGAACAGCTGATGTGAAATTAATAATTCTCAGCAATGCCTGACAAAGCCAGCACATAGAGTATACATGAAAAATAATTCATCTAGAAACAAAATCTTGTCCTTCACTCTTAGAATGGCCTGAAATATCTTTCAGTCTGTTTCTTCGGTGTTTTAGAATTTGCTTTCAAGTTGATTAACTAACTACCATGCAAAAGGCAAGATAGGTGTTTGACTGGTGTCTCCTAGAGCATGCTGAACAGATGCACTGGAACAAGAAAAAGGAAAAACATGTAGCCACATCAAGTAAAAAAATTTTAGACATAAGAGAAAGGACCAAAGTAGTTTCCAAGGAAAAAGAAAAAAAATCCACTTTTTATTTTTATACATTGTGACACAAAGTAAAGTGACATAGTGACATACTTACATACTAGTTTTAGCTTGTAAGACTCCATTCTACTTCTTTCTGATTATAAATTATTTTCTTCCATTTTTCACCTTTTTTCACATAATTCTAAAGCAATTTACTTCTCCGAGCAGGTATTCAGTTTTAACTGTGTCACGTCTACAGATCATTCTGAGCAAAAGCATTACCCTGAAGAATTCCAAGAATTTAAAAGAACTATTAGTGAATTATTTCTTTTTAAAAAGGCAGTAGAAATGATAACTGTTAAAATTAGATTAACCTTTTATTTTTTTCATTATCAATATTACTGCTATATTACTTATAAGAAGTATTCAACATTTTTTATCTCTTTACCAAAGATTTTCAACCCTAAATTCGCAAAGCACCATTGTTATAAAATTAAGGTTGCTATATTTACTCCAGGTATTTAAAAATGAGCTCTCCTTTTCTCCTAGGGTCATCTTTGTATTTTAAGATCTTATTCACTATTGTCTGCTTGTTACAATAAATATGTTTCATGTAATAAAATATATAGTGGGTTATAGCAAGTGTTTCTCCCTAAGCCATTTGGAGTCTTATTGCAGACAGCAATACACCCTTCAGGGTGAAAAAAGTGTAAGAAATAAAACAGAACAAGTAACATTTTTCTCATTCAGTCTTCTGATGCTTTTTTGGATTTTTGGGTTCTTTTGGGAGGTATTGCTTTTGGTTGGTTGCTTGGTTGGCTTTCTTTGGTTTTGGGGGTTTCTTTTTTGGTTTTGGGGTTTTTTTTTCCCTTCTGGATTTGTCCTTTTTAACCTATTAATGCATTTTGGCATTCCTGGCATCCCATAACAATGAGCTGCTTGAGAGAGGAATAGCTGGCATAATCCTTGTCAGCAACTATTTATTATCAGCTTCAATATTCAAAAGAATGGAGTAGGAAGATCCTATGGGCTGAGTCAGCAGATGGAAATCAAAGAACGAGGAAGGACTAACTGGAAACAGGTTATGACTATCCTAGTAGCACTTTCACTCAGTGAAAGGGCTCAGATGGGTAGATGGGATCCAATTTGCTTCCCCAGCTGCAGTCTGGACAGCCTTCCTGACAGTCCAGCAGGGTTTTTCTATACTCAGTCAGGGACATTTTCTAGGGAGACCCATCACACTTAATTCCCTCTAGCATTTGGGGGAATCATTCAATCCTTGCTTGAGCTGGATAAACAGCACAATTCTTTGTCTTTGCTTGCTTTTGGTGAATGTTTTCCAGTCTCATACACTTCCTACACCTCTACGTAGCCCTCCATAACAGTCCAACAGTAAATACCCTTTGCTTCATGCACATCCTGCATCCTGCTTGCCAGCAGTCAAGGCAATTCCTCTCCCCCTATTAAAGAGAGACTAGAAAGCAGCACGGCTCATGGACATCCTGCCTACTCTTGAAGCTAATGACACCAGAACATTAAAGGCAGGAATGAAAGGAAGCCCTGATCTTACTGACAGGAACACATATATAGTGCAGGAAAGGGAGTTTCTGCCTGTCTGTATGATTGCTTTACATGTGCTCATGATTCCTTCACAGTAAGACGGGAAGCTAAATGAAGGAAGTGGATCAGTTCCAGGAGTAATAGTAGACATAATTATGCCAGAGACTTATCTGCAAAATTCTTCCATCGATGCTAGGCAAAATTTCACCATTATAGGCCGTGTCCAAAATGATGAAATAGCATAGTCTGGGGCTGTTAGAAAAAATAAAAGTGTTGGGAAAAAGGAATGATCGTGATATGATGCAGCTTCTAAAATCTGAGAGACTGGCTATGCTATGATGCTTCACACACACATAAGACTGAAAAATAGATAAGAAGGACTATCTTTCATTGCAGAATCCCCAGAACATCTGAAAAAAATTACCCCACATCTAGTGAAAAATGCCAGAATTGATTTTGCACACTCATCATTGTTAAATTGTTAAATGCATCTCAAATCTTGAGGTGAAAATGAGTTCAAGGATGCAAATTCATAGATGGTAGACTCTCTGTGGCAATTGAGAGTCTGAGGGAGACCTGTAATTCAGAAAATCTTTGCCCATCTGATTACAGGGATGTATCGAGGATAGCAAGAGAAGGATATCTTTTGAAAAGTCCAGCTCCTTTCCACCACTACACCGTTTGCAGAAGAATTCTGTAATTTCTGTACCCATGGTGCTGCCAGTCTCATATTCTTACACTCTTAAAAGCCCATTCACCTATTGACATCAAAAAGCCTTTTCACCTGGGTGAAGGAAGCCCTTGTTCTGACATCCAGAAGTATCTTCTATTCTCATCTGGGTATTTAAATCTAAGACATATCGGGAGACAATACATTGGGAATTTCCAGCCTGGATTCGAACACCAAGGACTTGTTATAAATAAGAAGGTCATTGTCATTGTAGTGCCAATAACAACTATCCAGCAAATTTATAAGCTTTAACAGCTTGAAGACAATCTTTTCAGCTAACCATTGAAGAATTATGTCCACAGAGATTCAGAGCAACAACAAAAGAGTCAGAAAGAAAAAGGCCTTTAGCTCTTAGTCTCATTTTAAGTAGGAGGTTTACACACACAATTAGACCTTTCATGTGAGCATCTGAGCAAACTACGTTGTCTCTGCCTTGGAGCAGAAGATTGGACTTAATGGCCTCCAGAGGTCTCTTTCCACAATTCTGTGATTCTGTTTTCACAAAGTTCTCACAAATTTGTCCTCCAAATATCCTGCAATCTGCTCCTTTCACTAGCACCAGATTCTGCAAAGCATTCTTTCTTCACCAATCACTCACTTCAGCCCTTTGTGTTCGTCAGACAACTCCATTCCTAGAGCTGCACATTCAAAAGCTAATCTTCACAACTGCCATGTTGTCCATGTTTCTCCACCTGCAAGGAGACAATTAATTCAATAAGCAATAGACAACTAAGCAAAATCCATGACCAAAAGGAGAAATAACATCCTGAAGCCATGAGTTTCAAACTGAGTAAAAATTTCCTAGAGATATTTTTCAGCAAAAAGGTTAGAGAAAGCTGCATTTTTGGACATCTCTGTCTCACCGTGTTACTTGGAGAATTATCCCATTTGTGGTTAACCTGAAGGAAGCTGGTAAGAAAATGAGGGTCATATATGACCACCACATCATTCCAGAGAGAGAACATGAAGCTCACTTGGTTTCTTGAAATATTCTATTTGCCATGACAGCTGGAGGGTCGCTCCACCTGTGTGTGAGAGCAGGAAATCAGAGGAACAAAAAAGAAGGAAAGAAAATTTGAAGTAGTGAAAATGTACTTTCAAGATGCAGAAATCTCTATCTTGTAAAAATTCAATTAAGGCTTATAATTGTAACAAACTTATTGAAGAAGAGTAATAAAATGCAGTTCTGTAACCTCAAGAATGCCGTGGTCATGGTGACCATATGAAACTACTCTCTCTCAACATCCTTTGTTCAACAAGCAGGGGTTCTGACAGGGGTAGTCACACATACACATCCCCTTGTGCTGGCAGATGGTTTGATTTTATGAACTACCAACCCACAAAACCTCTCACAAATAACTTGCTTGTCTTGTATCTGAGTCAGTGAGAAGACAAAATGGCTTTGCCTGCCATGCTTAAAGTTCTCAGGAGAGGGGAGTGATTGGCTTAGACAACCATTTGAGTGCAGGCTCTAATCCCTGCCAAGACCAGTAGTTCATGTTGCTTCATAAAAGGACATTCTGTAGTGACCCAAAGACCTGCAATGATGAAGTTTGTCTGGCTTCCATGTCAGGCCATTGATTTTTGTTATGCCTTTCACCACCAGATTAAAGAGCTGGTTTGTACCCCTTCCTTGTTTCTCTTCATGAATGATACATTGTAATCTCTCAACCTTCTCTTTCATTAGCAATAAAATTATTTTTGCAAGTCTTTTCTGTATCATCTCCAATTTCAACACTCTTCCAAAAATTGCCCCTTTTGTGTGACATGCAGGATTTTAATAGGAGGTTTAAGCAGTGTCAGATGCAAACAATATCATGTGCTGCTTGCTCTTCACCTGTTCACATGGATTATAATCCCTTTTTTCCCAGCAATACACTGGAGTCCACATTGAGTGACATTCTGTAGTACAAGTCCTTGCTGTAGGTCAGGATTGTTGCTTTCCAGGGCATAGTACCTATTTTTCTAAGGAAGATCAATAGAAGCACAGCAGTGAATGGAGGTGCATTGGAACCCCTTCTGACAAGAGTAACTCTGCTTTTTCTTTCACAATAATTGTACCTTTTTTTTTTTTTTTTTTTGCTAAATTATTTTTTTTTAAGTTGCATTTATCTCATAAAAAGTGTCGAAAATATGCCAGTTTGGTCCTAAGAATTCAAAGTTTTGAGCTGTCCTCACTGCACCACAGTCAAAAAAAGGGTACATTTGAAGGATACAATTAAGGGGTACATTTCAAGTGCCACAAACATGTGGGAACTCCAGTGATCCAAAAGAATGCTCATTCTTCTGCCTGCTAAATTGTCCAGATCAAGGAGGCTAGATTTCAAAGAACCCAAAGTGAATGCCTCACCTGTTTCTGTTTGGTGCAGAGAACCCAAAGCAGCCTTCACAGCCCAGTCCTCCTCAGAGCCAGCTGTGCTGGCAGCAGCAGGACTCAGAGCAGCTGTGAAGTGAGACCATGGACTCACATAGTGTGTGATGCTGCTTGGTGGCCTTGAAGCTGTGAGTGAAGGTGAGGACTTGTGCTGGGATGTGCTTTACAAGGTACTCTCTGCTTATAGGAAATCTGATCTATTTGCTTTTAAGGAATTATTTTTTTTTATTCTAATGCAAATCATGAAATTAAGAGTTGGATTTAGGCATAGAAAGAGAACTAAAGAATAAACTGCTATTTATGTTATGTTTTACGTCCTAAACAAATGTAGTGTATTTATTACTGATTTTGAAGAATTCCTGGCTATTTTTATCAATTAGATACTCTTACCTCACGTAAGTTAATTACCTGTGAGCGTGCTGTCGTGCCCATAAAAAGCTTCACATGTGCAATCCATGGGGAACAAATAATGGCAATGGCAACATGCTGTGCTGCTCAGCTATTCTCTAACTGGAGCTGGGAACTAAAAAACTAAACATAAGTGACCTTCTATGGCAGTGCTAAGGATTTTGATTATATTTTGGAGTCAGTAATTAGACTAGTTTTTCCACTTACTTTGATTTGGACTGATCATACCACACGTGATTTCAGAAAAAGAGTTTGTAAAGGGCATGCAAAAGAAGTTGACACAGTTCTGGCCCCTTTTACAGATTGCACAAGCAAAACAAAATGTTACAAAGAAACTGCTTCAATTTTATTAACAGTAAACTTAAACATTTAAACCAGAACGATGTTATAAAAGTTTCTCAATGTAACAGAAAAAAAAAAAAAAAAGTAGAAAGATGGAGTGGGTTGGATTGGATTTTTTACTTCGTCTTTTTTTCCTGCTTGCCTAATCCAGTTGCTATATGTAACAGCATGCAATGGATCAGGATGTGATTAACAAGACACATAGTGTGTTCACATCAGGAAATATTTGTTAGCTTTCTAAAAGGAACTGTATATTTCTACTTTTATTGTTTGTGATTAAGTAGTATTAGGCATAGGAGATTGACTATTATTACAGTTTTCATATTCCAAACCCCACTCTTTTTCTATTTTTTTTCCCTGATAATGAGTAGCATTCTTATGCCTAATACTTTATATTTGCACAGTTTAACAAGCTCTCACAACTGTCTCTTTGTGCTATCATCTTTATTAAAAAGATACAGGATCTGAAGAGCAATTCTTAAAGAAAGTAGTTTTAATCTTGAATGTATGCAAGACATCTATATGTTTTAATCACTCTTTGGATCTTAAATATGTGATCTGCCTTTTTTCAAAGCTTCTTACTTGTCCATATTGATAAGGAAGTCAGTGGGACATGAGAATACCCAGAACTTTGGAAATTATGGCATTCATAATTAAATGATAGATTTAGATATGTAACTTTCAGAACTTGTTTTTACTTTTTTTTTTTTTCCCAAATGTCTTGCCTCAGGGAGAGCGAAATCAGTGATTTAGGGGCCATGAATTACACTCTTCATGCCCCTTGCTTTAAGTATCAACTACACAAATACTTGGCTGTTTATCTTGACACACATGTCCAAGTGCCATGGCATTTTTCTTTTTGTTTTTCTTATTGCACTAGTTTGAATTGTTGTCATGGGTTTGGGGAGACAGTGTTTTTCTGCAGCTGGAGAATTTCTCTTTCTACTTTAAAGGCAAAACAGCCTTTAAATAAGTGACTGGCATTAAGCTGATGCTTACAGAATTCCTGTTGTCATGTTGTCCAACAAATGAGTAGATGTAAATTACAAGGAATAGGTTTGATATTGCTTTCATTAATGAAAAAAATATAGCATCAAATCAAAAGTTACTGGAATCAATCTAAACTATTATTTAACCTTCAATCAAATTAAGTTCAACAAAAAAAAATTAATTTTATAATTATATTATTGTGGATATGGCTTCAACCTGACTGGGGAAAAAAAGATTCCCAGCAAGGTGTATGTAAAGGTTTTCAAACTCTGCAATGCCAGGCAGTCATGGTACCCTTTTTCCCAGGGAAGTGGCTAGAGGCTGGGGAAGGGTCTGTTTCAGTGCTCCCTCTGCTGCCCTGCTCCTGGCTGAGGCAGTGGGATGAGCTCTGCCCTGATGGACTTGGGAAAGCTCCCAGCAGTCCTGGCTCACTGGACATGCTTATCAGTATTTCTAAAGGAAAAATGAGTATTTAGTAAACAGCATTGCTGTTTGCTGTGCTAAGGGATGAATGACTTAAAATGTTCACAGATTTCTTCTTAAGTGAGAAAAACAGGGAAGCAGTGATAGGAAATATTATTTCTTCTTGAAATGGTTAGTCTTTCCACAGGCTGAGAACAGAACAGGTAAATAGTCAACCTTTTGTACTCCTCCAGCTTAGGAAGGCCTCTAAGCAGATCTCTAGGCTGTCCATGTAGCATGGTGAAGAGTGGTTCTCTAAGTAAAGTTAAATGGAGCATTATATGGAAGGTATATTCCTAACATATCTGAATAAGCTTTTCATAAATGTATCACATAACTCAATATTTTGTACTTACAAGTGCAAAAGCACAAAACATTTCAAAAATTAAATTATTTTTTGGCTTATACAACCTGAAAAAGTATTTGAATCTTGGCTCACTAATTCTCTGAAGAACAGCATTTTGTACCCTCTGTGTAATAACAAAAAATCTCTTGATTTTTTTGAGTTTTTATTCTCAATTTGCCTCTGTCTTTGTACAAAATCAAAGAATCTCTAAAGATTTTTTTTAAAAAGAAATACTTTGCAATTAATCTTTGGTTTAAATATCTAAACTTTAAAATAAGTTTTATAATCATGAGGAAGAGAGAAGGTCAGGATGATGGCTAAATGTATGTGTACATATATAGACACACACTATTTTAGCCAATTACATGGAATTAATACACAGATATATATGTATGTGTATGTATATACATATTATAGATATAGATATAGATACACATTTCATATGCATATTTTTAATGACTCATGTAATTTGTATTTCTTTTCTTCATTGCTATTTGCTGTGCTGGTGAACCTGCACAACTGCTATACATTCTGCCATGGATATCACAGAACACAACTCTGCTCTTACACATCAACCCTGTTTTTTTCTTTTTTTTTCCATTCCTCTTTTTTAATTCCACAAAGAATGCTGCCTTCAGTCAAAAGCTTTAATCCTCATGTCCTATAGCGTTTATGGCAAGAAGTGAGGTCTATTTAGAGAGGCATTTCAATTCCCCCTCAGGCCAAAAGAAAAACATGTTATTTCTAATGCCAGCACTGTGGCCTCATATGCTCGGAAACTAGTGACATTTTGACATAGTCAGGGACAGTTCTGAATTACGTGGTGCTGCTGTTCATAACATAAACTGGAGCTTAAGCACTTAGAGATCCTTCTCTATATCTGTAACCTTGTTTCTTTGCCAGACAAGTGACTGTCTGCAGGGAATGCAGCAACACTGATGTAGCATTTGAGCTAGGCTGCGCAGTGTGTTTTCTGGGTTACCCCATTGCTATGCACCAGCACTGGCCAACTTCATCACCTGAGCAATTCAAATGCAGCTGTCGTGCTGGGAATACATCACATACTGGCTCGAGGACTCAACCACCAACTGTAAGGCACTCGAGCCAAAAGTGGTCACTAAGTGCTGCACTGTCATGGTCACTCTGCAAGCCAAAAAAGTGCCTGGCCTGGCCTGGCCCCAAGCTCAGGGGGAAAGACTGTGTAAAGAAACACTGCCATGTTCTGGCTGTGAGATTCTCATTTCTAATCTCCTCTAGAGACTTTGTCTTACAGCAAATGAGAAGATTTTGGTGTGCTAGCTCTGGGGATCAAAATGTTGTTGAAGAACTTGCAAGTTCATCACTTTTCTGTAAATAACATAAAAAAAGCATCTTAGTATGGACACAGCAATGTATTCACAGGTTGCATTCCCCTCTTCCATTGGCAATATCTATTGCTACCAATGTGCTGCTTCCTCTTTACACATGCCTCCCCTGTAGAGTGTTTGTTTAATTTTTTGCTTTATTTTCTGACCTTGAGGTAATTTGGTGAATGAAAAAAACCCTTCCCTTTTTTCCACAGCTTTTACTGTTTGAAAATCTGTGTACAACACTGGATCCCCAAACCTGTTAGGACAGTTTGTTTAGAAAACATAAACACGTCTCAGTAAATTTCAAGTACATTGAATATAGATAAATATTGGATCTGGATACCTGAAGTACTCATTGCATCTCCTGGAGTACTTCACTGGGCTTTCATTTCCTAGGCAACTCAAAATCTCTGCATGATCTCTGTTGTATTCTAAATCAAGAATGGACTACACAGTGTTGGACTGTAATGTCTTGAAATTTCCTAACCTTAATCTTAATATTTTTATTTTAGTTAAAATAGTATGAAATAGCAGCAAATCACATACATTTTATTCTAAGAACACAGCAGATCCAGCAGACTTCACAGTTCATTGGACACCTTTAAGGACCATGGGACAATTGTCTGAGCAGTCACCAGGCAGATATACTGCTTTGATATTCTAAATGAAATCTCATCTTTGAATAGGATAAATTTCTTCAAAATATAGTATGGTAAAGACCAGTGTCGCCCTGTTCTTTTACAATTCTTCTTAACCTTCTGAAACGTTTACATACTTGGAGTTGGATTCTCAGAGTTCTCACAGATTTTTCATGAACAATTCTACTATTATGGTAACAACTTTCTGATGTTGACATTTCCTCCTGGTAGGAAGGAAATTATAGGAAATGATAATAAGGATTGATAGACTGTGGCTTTGACCAGTGTGGTTGAAGAGGTTGAACCCCGTCATCCAATCTGGTCTCATGTTCAAAACTGTATAAATACTGAAGGGAAGAATTAAATCAAGTTTTTTCCCACTTGAGCATTCACGCTGTGTCTGTGTCGTTCTTTGTGTCGGTAGTGCGACAGACCAGATCCTCTACTAACATGGTGCTGTAGCCAAGGCACCCAAGACCAGGTCCTCACTGCAAACACACAACAAATAAACACAGGCAGAGAGAACTGAGGTTAGGAAGTAAGATTTCTCTATGGACAAGGATTATTTGTATGACCTGAAAATTTACTACTGACTGGAGTAAACTCCACTCTGTGGCAGGAATAAAAATTCTAGTTAGATTTTTTTTTGGGGGGTGGGAGTGTTTTTTGTTTCTTTGCCCACTTTTTGATGAAAAGTAATAAAACTGTGTAGTAATGGAGGATGACAATCCATATTCTGCAGGAAAGGGATATTCTGCAGGAAAGGGATATACACAACAAAAAATAGCATGGCAGGCAAAGCTCAAATGACCAACCTATTGTATAGGCTTAAATGGTCTATGCTATAGGCATATATGATTTATACAGGTATTTATGTGGTTTTTTTCTCCTCCTAGATACACTAATTTCAATAATATTTTCAGATATTTTAAAAGGAATTCTATTATTATTATTAGTATTATTAGTAGAATTATTAGTAATTCTAAAACTATTTCATATGATGTTTTGATGAGATTAGATTATAGTATTTCAAATGTACCAAAGTATCTCCAAATATTTGCTGTTGTTTTTGTTAAAATATATCATTGACTGAAAAAAATTCCTTGATATTGCTGCCCTCTTCTTGATTTGGTGCCTTGGTAGAAAATGTTATTTGATGTTTGATATGAGATAAAAGTTTTGCTCTTTTTACATTGCATATCTTGTCATCAAAAACCCTGGATTTAATAATTTGATAGTTTGGAGGGGTTTTTTTCCCCACATGCATGAGAGAGAGAACATACACCAATTTTTACAGTTTTCCTCCCCATCCATTAAAATAGGAATATTTTTTAAATTTCAGGAGGTTCAATCACTTTAATTTTTAATACACTGGTACCATAATTCATCTCTGTATTTTATTAAAATGCCAGTATTAGGTATTGTAATATTTGTCATTTTTTGGTAATTTTAAATATGTTCCTCAAACCTCACTTTCTGTGGTTGTCAGCTTTAACATGTGCAATGCTTTATAAGAAGGGAAAATAAAACCCATTTTGTGCATAAACAAAAATTTGAAAACTTTTAGAGATGTGTAAAGATGTAGAGTAGCAAAAGCAGAGAATTTCAGTGAGGTGGTTTCCAGTGACTGAATGAACTTTCCTTTTAAAAGTGCCTCTGTATTCTGAAAGAGGCACATGAACTGGCTGGTAAATGTCATAATTGTAAAATCTCTTCACACAACAACCAATTACAAGTTCTTTAATTACTCGTTTGTGCTCCAGAAAGGGTGGATTTATGTTTCTTTAAAACCATAATTATCTTGTCTTCATTCCTGACAGTAAGTATATTGTGTAATATGAGCTCACACTGTGGGAATATGAACATGCAACTTTCTGGCTTATGACTTATATAGTAAATGAAGTATGTTTTCCTCATTATAATAACAAGAACTTTAATCACATGCATTACTATCTAGGCTGCTTAGACTAGAAAAGGAATTATGCTAGCTTGGATTTGGATTGCAAAGAAGACACAGAGATGACCCTACAGTTCAAAAGGAATTTGTTGGACAGACTTGACTACGTTATGCCTGTTTGCTAAACCACAGTCAGAGATTTATTTTTTCTCCTTCTAGGGCATAATTATGAGGTTTATCCAGTGGCAATACAAAACAAATCATAAGGAGTTTCTTAATTTCTTATGGAAGAAATAATAAAGTGACCGTTCTCATAAATTTACAATTAAACCAAATGATTCCTCTCATACAATGTACTATCAAGATAAATACCTCACTTTTGTGGTTATTTACTTATCAGAATCAGAGTTTTTATCAATATATGCTGTCATTAGCAGACATGGCATTTCCAGAGGTTTTTGCAGGGGAAATCATAAGCAGCTACCATGAAGTATTATATTTTAAAAAGGGATGAAGTACATATTTGAGATTAGTATGAAAATTCTAGCTTTAATAAAGGTAACATTAGTATTTAGAAAACTGATTTATAAAGGGGGAGAAATGATGGTATGTTGTTTCTTTTGTCTTTTCATTTACTGTAAAACCCTATTTCAGGATAATGATGACATTCTTGACAGTACTTGAGTGTGTTTATATCTTGAATCCTGATCTTTTTCTTACTTTTGTAGCCAGCCAAGGAATTGAAACATAAATTTATTAAAGAACATAAAATTCAGAAATATTACCATTTCAGAGGACTCAAAACAAACCCATCCTCTCTTCCTTAAATTCTTACTTTAAAAAATCATTTAAATAAAAGTCAGAAGAAATGATGCTTTAAAATTCAAAAAGAGGAACTCTTCACTGGTATTGTTTTTTCATCACATTTCACTTCTGAACAAAGGCCCTCGAGAAGTAGAGGGTAGGGAGTGCAGGGTTATGGATGTCTGTGGCCTGTGAACTAAGGAAGAGACTGGAGGGACTAGAAGAAGCATTGGTGTCAAGACAGAAAGGAAAACTTACGGGGAAAGACTGAGAAATATACAATGAAGCTTTGTTGCTTTCAAGTCAATGAAGTAATCCAACAGCTTTCAACAGTTACGTATCTTGCATAAAACAATAGCTCAGCACATCCAGCCTTCTCATAGTCCTGAACCTCAGCCTCATTGGCAGGGAAAAAACTGTCTCAGCTGCAGGATCTCTTCTGCTGGAAGAGGTTGCAAAATGGTTGCACAGTTGTAAAACAGGGAATCAGCAAAGGTGCTGCTGATGACTGGAGACAAGTTACTAAAATTTACCGAATAATATCATATTCTTTGGTATATATTCTTTTGGTTTTGCAGTGAGAATGACACAGCTTAATTGTCATCAAAGTTGGGAAGCTTAGCAAACTAACCTGGTAATTGAACAAAGAAGCAAAGTTGAGCAAAGAGCTGAAAGAGATGGGTGCATGCAAACAAGCTGAGAGAAAAGGACTATAATGAAAGAAGCTCAATCCAGTGTCTACCAGACTTCAGTGAGGATGCTGTGGAATAGAAGAGAATTTGCAACACAGAACCATGCAGGGACAGGCAGGTTATCAGATAGAGAGCAATTGTTCAGGTAATTGTGGTAGCATTTGGCTGAATCTCATGAATGTTCAGTTAAATACAGTTTTGCCTTGGTGGATGAGCTGCAGCCTGGTCTTTTTCAAAGCTCTTATGAATGTCTGTGCTTCTTGTTCTCTTGACAGTTTAATTAATTACAGTGGCTCTGACGATTATGGTTTTCTCTTCCTCCAGTACCATATTCCAGCCAAAGGTTATCCCATGCTCTCATCACTCCTGTGCAAGCCTAGAAGGAAAGTTAGCCATGAAATAGTGAACAGGACTTTAGGTTCCCACCTAGTGAAGAAATTAGCAAATTTCTATTGGAGCCACAGTTTGTATGATTGCAATGGTTTTGATAATAGTCAAAATGGTTTGGGAATGAGAAAATAGTCAAGAGGAATATGCATTCTGATGGTAGTAACACAGAAACTTATTTCAATACTAATAAAGGGGTCTGACCACCATTAGTCTGGTATATCACTCCTTAAAACAGAAGACTTGCCATTAGTTTATCTGCTGGGAATTACTACACCATGTAGCAGAAGAATATTCTATGTTTCAGAGATATTTTTTTATAAATTCTCATGGAAACATACTTAATACTACATTTTCATTTAAAGTTGTAATAACTTCTGTGAAAAAATATATAAAAAAAATGTATTTTTAAAAACTTGGAAACATAGCAGGTAGAATATTTAGTGGTGTAAATCATGCCAATAGAGTGTGTGTGTTTCACTTTCACCAAGCAGCCATAAATCTTCCATTGGTGACTACTCAGTTGACTGAAGTGAAATTTACAAAAAAAGGCTCAAAACTGGTCACATACAAGCAACTTCCTCTAGAGTCCTTTGGTGTTCATGGTGTGTTTTTCATCTGAAAAGCAAAAATCTTTGGAAAAGGTACATGCCAGGTACAGCAGCACTCAAATTCAAAACATGAGTGCAAAGGCAGAATCAATTCAGCTATTTAAGTAAGAACATGACATACAGTTAATATGACTTCAGAGGAAAAATGTAAATAGGATTAAGAGATGAAAAGCAGTAAGGAATGGAAATTGGAGGACTTTGCTGTATACAGTAGAACTCACTAAGGAAAGATGTTTCCATGTGAACAGTAGGAAATGGTTAATCTGCTACAAAGTTATGACACTTCCAAAACTCTATACTTTGCTCTCCTATCTCATCATGTAATATATCCTCTGAGATGTATCATACCAACACAAATATTTCAATGTGCCAAAAATGAGCTTGGTGTGGACTAATTCCCTCACCTACATCCCCATGAAGCTTTAGAGAGAAGCACTTATGGAACTGGTATGTGAACTGCCCTGATGAAGTATTTAAGATAATTTTACAAAGCAGTTGGAAGCATGCTCTGTCCTGAGGGCATCAGATCTTATGTGGCAGTGCTCACATAATTATACTAAGATGGATTGCCGTATCACTCCCTGGGCCTCTGCCTGGAATAAATCCCACATCCAGCTAGAGAAAGAAAAATGCGACTTGCAGGACTGGCATGAATCTTATTACATCCCAGAACTCTAAAGAGAGACCCAAACCTTTTCAATCACTGATTTCTTTTAAGTGTCACTCAATTCTAGCCTCATCAGAAAATACTTGTGATACCTACAGTAAAAAAAAAAAAAAAAAAAAAAAAAGGAGCTGAGATATTATTTTTGAATTGAGCTGTCCCCTGAAACTATCTGTCCCATATCTCTGGTATTCCTTAAATTGACTGGTTAGACTTAAATTAATGACATCATATCTGTAATTCTGTGACTTTTTCTCAATGTGAGGAACTACTGCATTTTCTAAGGCTGAGGTTGCTGTACACCCTACTCCACAAGTACATTTTGACAAATTATCACCAGAGCTTTGGTAACAATGGCAAAAATGCATTGGATAGTTACTGAACAAGTATGAATTCAAAGCCAGATATAGGTATGAGATCCTTGCAAATAAAGGTATCTCTCACATGCTTAAGAGACAGAAATCTTTTGCAGTTTACAGTGAAAAGCTGTACTAATTTCAACTGTAATTCTGTACAGCCACAGAATTCAAATTAAAAATCACCATCTCTCAAAATGTATCGAGATGAAATGTACAAGACAACACTCAGGTTGTAACTTGAGTTTTACTCTTCAGCACATAGGAATTGTTAGAATATGGGTCCTGGCTGGTGTTCCAAGAAGAGAGGCCAAAGACTAAGCAGGACTGAGAACAGATTCTTTCTTCCCTGTAAATAGACAGGGTGCAGGCTGCTGAAGCAGTTTAAGATTGCTGATGATAATCAGCATTGTCATGCTCAAAGAATGAAAGAGTCACTTAATTCTCCAGGTATGCCAAGCACCTTTGACAGTTCCACTGGAGTTGGATGTATTGTGAAGAAAAATTGCACCAAATGCAGGCACATTACTGGATGGATCTGTTCATCCAGCTGGGAAGAAAAGTCTATGAGAAAGGAGATCAAGACTTTAATAAATCTGTATTTCCTTCCATACTTTAAATTGTAAAAATTTAGATTTTACATAATTTAAAACATCCTCCTTTCTAAAATTCTTTGCCTCCTGTTATGACAGAAGTTATTTAGATAATCTCTAGTGGATTTGCCTTCAGTGCTACTTTTCTAACAGGAACAAAATAGACTATTTGTGTTGTGTAAAGTTTTTCCTGTTCCTTTATGCTAATTTTAAAAGTGACTAAAGCCTTCTTCTAAAAGACTAAAACCTAAAGGTCTTCTTGAAACAGTAATGCTATCTATGGAACATATTTAAGAAAAAAGATCATATTAAATGTATTTCTATAGTGAAATTATACTGTAAAGAAGAAAGAATAATATTGTTTTCTAAAAATAGCAGCCTTACAAAAATACTATCTCTGTCCTCATCTTACTTTCTCTCCTCAGTACAAAATATTTCCCACTTATAACCAGTATTCTAACCCCATTTTCAAACATAACTTTTACATCTAAAGGGCCATCAAAATTGACTAGGAAAGGACATATTTCTCAGTTGTAGTACATCAATTTGTTCCTATTTTGATACTGATGAGAGCACTACCAGTCTTGTCTGTACATGTTTATTTGTTCCAGTAGCCCTCTCCTAAGGAGGGTGGATCTGGCTCCTGCCTGTGTGGTACAGGTCCTTTGGTGTGGTGCTGTCTGATGGGGCAGACTTGGAGAGCCTGGCAAAGTCATCACTCCACTGGGCAGAGCAGAGTTACATTTTTGCTGAACAGTGCAGCTCCAGGGAAGAATATTCATTCGTGTCCTTTTTAGGCAGTACTAATTGGTCCGTGAGGAGTGCAACACTGGCCTGTCTCTACTGCCTGCTGATCTTCAGGTCTGTCAGAGCATTGCATTGCATTGCACAGAATCACGCTGCACAGCTTTCCTGCTGCAGCAAGGGCTTCTTTCAAATAGTGGCACAAGACCTGAGGACTTGCTCTGGACTTGGCAAATATCAGATGTAAAATCAAATTAGCTGATGACTTGCTGTCAGGGTGCCTTCCTCTCATACCTTGTAGATACTACCATGGACAGAACCAGCTGATGTATTGCTCTTGCAAGTTTCCCATGAAGAAAAGTTTCTTGTACAATTCTATTATATAACTATAGTAGCCACAGAGCAAACATTGTGATCCAATTACAATTTAACTTGTTCTAACACTTATCCATGGAGAAAGTGTCAAGATGGCTCAATAGATCTGAATCAATACATTCCTTTTTTTGATTGATCAAATATAGTTCAAAATGCAATTCTACACAGGCCAGAATCTGCCTATGTATACATGACAACCAATGGCTTACCAGCAGTGAATAATTTTACTTTCCCTGATTTTTTACTTGACAGTTTCCTCAGATATCTTTCATCCATCTTTCCACTTCACCACCGGGTTTCATATTTCTCAGAAAAAAACCCCAAACAGATCCACACTTTTTTACACATGTTTCAAACTACAGACTATTAGCTTTGGGGAGATCTTATACTTTTCCTTCCTTGAACCAGTTTAAACATGGTGAAAACATTCCTGTTGTGGCCTTTTTCTGTCATAATGATATGCTCTTGCACATTTCTGGCTATTTTGTCATGGGAGATTGCAGTATTCACTTTGAAAAGTAAAGAACTCAGGAGACAAACACAGAGAAAAATCAACTAAAAAGTCACTAAGTTCCAACAGTAATAGGATGAAGCATATCAGAAAAATGTTTTATCAAATTAAAAATAATGAGCAAAGCTAAGTAAAAACAATAAAAATAAGAACTTACTAGGAAAGTGATTGTAAAGTGACTTTCAGTGTAAAAATTTTGTTTACAAATATTGAATATTTAATCAAGAAATATTACTCTGCTGATATGAAAGAATTTATTATGAATTAGTACAATATGAATTTTTTATCATTTCAATGTATTGAGCAAACTGAACTGATTTTTGTTTTCACATTAGCATTGTATCTGCCTGTGATAGAATAGCTGCATCTCAAAGAAGTTATGTCGACCACTCAGGCTCCGGAAGTTCTTCTCCCTCAGAGGCAAGCTTCATGGTGGGTCCCTGTCTGGCATGTTGGAAATGTCATTCAGTGTGGAAAGAGAAAGAGTCTGAAGAGCAGAGAGCAGTGGCAACCCAGAGTATGCCTTAGACACAACCCAGAGCATACCATGAATTGCAGGAGGGATGGAATGGTTTCTATCCAGCAAACTGAAATGAAAACATTTTATATCTCTGGTGTTTCAATGCTTTGCATTAATAGGAAATAAACAAATTATGTAATTCAATATTTCTTTAACAAAATTAAGCATGGTTCCTCACTCTGAATTTATCATGTTTTAAGGTGAAGGTTGAAATTCATTAGTAGAAATTCTGAAATTTTGACTTGTTTGACTTCATTTGTGATTAAAAAAGAAAAATGAAAAAAGCAAATTTTTTTTTTCATTTCTGTGTGAAAAATGGATTTCTTCCTTCATAATATTCCTTTGTTATGTAATTCTTGAAATAAGAACTTCCTCTGGAAAAGTTCAAGACTGATTTAGATTAAATGTCTTCCTCTACAGCTGACTAACAAAATCCACGAGACATTGAACATGTCTCTTAAGGACATGAACTTCAGCTGAAGTTACATACCTAAATCTTAGGTAGGATACAGTTCAGTTCAGAACATATGTGGAATATTTTCATAAATGCACTAGGTAAGTGATAAATGAAAAGCAAGATCAATCCAAAGGTGTAATAATAACAGAAATTGATAAAAAAGTAGAATTCTTCTTTGTACAGCATGTTAGTTCTTGCTATCCACACCCTTGAAAATTAATTTTAAGACATTCTTGAGATAGTTATTTTCAAAAGCAACTATTGTTTCTCTTATATTTTCAAAAACAACTATTGTTTCTCTTATAGTCTTATCCCTTTCTAATTCATATTTTTCTTCTGTTCACAAAGAAGGACTAAGTAGTCATGAAATAATAAAAGCTTTCCTTTTTACATCATTAATGTTATCTTTCTAAGTTGTGAGCTGTGTTCTAAGTTGTGAGCTGTGTTTTGTTACAAAATAACAGTGAGATGTTTAGCAGCAATTAATAGTTACACCCTTGCTTATTTACAAAAGAACCTGTTTTAGTTCACATTAAGGTATTCTTTATAGCAGTGGTGTGACCTTTGCCAAGAAAAAAAAATGCTGAGTCCTATACAACTAGTAACTGATGAGAAAGTGGAATCTTTCGTTCTGCCAATTACAGACAGTAATTGCCATGTAATGAAGTTAATGTTTTGTAGAATTTACAACCTGATATTAATGGTGTTTCTTTGCCACCCTCTCTTATCCAACTTAATTTTTGCCCAGCTTTTTCACTACAAAAAGAAACAGGACAATGTGTGAAGGCTCATTAATTCTATTTAGTTTTGATTTTTTTTTTCCTCCCTTTTTTTCTCCCCGCCTCCTGGAGGTGAAAAAAGAGCCGTGCCATCAGGCCTTTACGTAAACTCTGGTTCATGTAAGGGTGAAAGTTACAGCCTCCACACAGCAGCTTGCACCATATAAATGCTCCCCTTTCAATTTCAGCTCAGGCCATTTAATGGCCATGCCGTTTTATTGCCTTCTTGATCACCAATTACACCACCAAGAACAATGAGCCCAACACTTAAAGGAGGAGGCCTCAAATTTGCCTTCATTTGCCAACGTGTTTCATAGCAACACTTCCTTTGAAAGTGCAGATCACCTAATTACGAGGATGAAGATGGATCAGAGTTTGAAAAAGGCTCTCAGCACCAGAACAATATGCTAACCTAACTGTACTCCCTGTACTCCTACTGTATTATTGTGACCCCAAGGTGCCCTTCTAGCACTCTGCCTGACCTCCTGCCTCCAAGAGGAAGCTGTGCCTGCCCTCCCTATCTCCAGAGTGTCACTGCAGAATTTGGGAGGGTGACGCTGAGACTGGTGACAATGGAATCTAAGAAAAATAAATCATAAGACAGAAACTAGACAAATTGAGGAACCACAGGATACCAAAAGCATTTCCACGTTATTTTGTTTTGTCGCTAATGGCTGAAACGAATAAATCAGGATGTGTTAACTCCAGTGTGCTTCCCAGGGCAAATGCTAAATGCTTCATTCTTTGTTAGGAACTAATAGCAGGGCTGAGGTATTGTAGATCCTCACTATTCTACTAGGAATTTGAAGGGACTGTTAATACACTAAATGTAAACAACTGCAATATATAAGAAAGATAAAAAACCTAAATGGAATAAAGTTATTTACAAGTTCAAAGATTAGAGTTATGGAAATTACAGATGTTTTCCTTGTTTAAAAATATCGCCTAATAAGAATTTATTGTTCCATATATCTGCTTGCATAAATTAATAACCTAACTATTTTGCAGGTTTCTTGCAAAAAAAATGTTCTGGAAAAAAATGTTACTAACTCTAAAGCAATCAGTGTGTTTACTACACACACTGTACCATCTCCCTCCAATTCTGGTGCTGCCTCCTTCTGAGGGACGTGCCACCACAAATAATCCACTGAGGTAAAAGTTAGATTACAGAAGTCCATCATCTTGGAAATATATATCAAATTACTTCTGGAACCATTCATAAGTACACAGGTAGACTCAGGTTCTGTAAAGATATATAAAACTGATGGCTTTTTCTTTTCCTGTTTCTTTAGGTTTCTGATTTTTTCCAGCTGAAGTTAGTTCACATCTAATCATGTAAAAATCTATGTATGTAGTTAACCTTATATTCTGTGTGCAGTCCCAGGAAACATCCAGTAGCAGTTAAGGAATATTTGAAGAATTGAGGCCTTTGTTGAAGATTGAAAAAATGTGTGGGCTAATTGTTACATGAGAATTATGCGCTAATAAACACAATTAAACTTTTGCTTTGGGGAAAAAATCAAGATTCGTTTTCAATTTTAACTTTCATGTTTATCTGCCAAGACTTGAAATACGTAAACTTTACATTATATCAGTGTAAAGCTTTGTATTCTTATTTTCCATATAAAATAAAGCAGAAAATTCAAAGCTTATGGACTTGGGTAGCTGGCAACTACTCTATTTTCTCACTGAACCTCACCTATACAAAGTGTAACAATCTCACTGGAGAACTGCTTTGTCTTCGTATGATCAAGATTTCAGAAAAGGAAAACCTATTCCAACCATAAAATTCAGATAAATATAATATTTCTTTAGTTACTTTAATTATTTAGTTTTTACTAAAGTTACTTTAGTAATGCTTATTGATTGCATTTAAAACCATCAAAAATTCCAGTAAAAGAGGTACTCAGTGGATTCAAGCTGCAAAAAATTTAAATTGTATTATAGTTTGTCTTTCTCCCATGCATAAAAATACTATCCAAAATACGGAAAATCCAAGGAAAACATTAAAAAATATTTGTCAGTTTGGGGGTTATGACAGCATATAAAAAAATATTTTGAATAAAAAAATTTTTTTTACCTGCCCTCCTCATAAATACTTGAACAGATTTTCTAATACATTTGCAGAATTGACAAATAGCATGCAAAAAATTCAGATGCAAAAGACAAGAAGCATATGAGCAACTTAAAAAAAAAAATTCATAACAATATCAATTTGGTAAGCTGAAAGACATTTATTGCAATAAGTGCAAACAAATGGATATAAAGCACATAATAATGTGGAAGGTAGGGGTGCAAGAGGAGAAAGGCATCTTTCAAAATTAAACTGAAACACAGACAATCATAAAATGTTGTAAATTTACTGAGTACAGACCATGAGAAGCTGACTATAGGGGAATCCCATGCTCCCAGCACAATGTAGTCTTTCAGAAAATGCTCTCACCAAACAATCTGGTTCCCATCACACTTATACAGAAAGCAACTGAACCAAGATATCTTAAATGCAAAATCAAATGAGAGCTAAATGAGACTTAAATGTCAAATAGCCTCTCTTAAACCACCATGAATATGTTCTGAGTGTATGGAAACATCTCGCTTTTATTTTTTTGTGAATTCCAATAGCAAAGCAATTAGGGTGAACAACAGTGCTAAGTAATGTGTTATTGTGATTCAGAGACTTCATGTCATCACAGGAATTTCAAAACACAGAAGTACCAGACAAGAACAGCAGTTGTATTTTGGAGTCAGTTAATTACAATGCTCATAGTTTTTAAATTAACCTTTGTTAATTTGATCTTATAATAGTAATTTTAATGTAAACTTAAATATGTTTTAAGTAAATACATGCCTAAATATTTGAGACTTTGAAATCTACCAAGGATAGGTTGTACCTCGAAGACTAGTTCTGAGAAAACTCTCCCTGGAGAGAACAGTGTGGTAGGGGCTGTACCTTGAAAACTGCAGCATGATAGCTGCCATGAGCTAAAAGACATTCCAAAATGGAGTTTAAAACATTATTGCAAAACCCAACTTTAATGCTTTCTGGTAAAAATAAGTGTTCTGTCTTTTGAGCTTTTTGATTGCTTGGCTGATGAAAATGTAAGGACTTGCATCTCTAAGCAGAAGGCACAAACTCTCCTCATGATGCATTTAAGCTTCAGAAGTCAGTGCGTTGAAATCCAAACTTGTTTGCCAGATATTTTAATTTGTCTACAGCTGTCCTTGTGGGCAGGGTGGGGCAGATGAAAGCATCCTGATGCAGAACTCCTTCCCAAGCTACAGCTGGCAGGTTGGCTCAGACATCTGCGAGTGTCTGTGCACTGGAGTGTGTGGTTGAGCCAGAGAGGGAGGAAAAAACAATATTGAAAAGACAAATGTTTAGAAATTATTTCACTTGTCTGGAATGTAATTTGGTTTTGACTTACGAACGTGTAGGGCTTTTCTAACTGTAGGAATTCATCAGAAGCAATACTTTGAGAGGAAGTTTTTATTTATCATCTTCCAGGCTGCATTGATACCCAATGGAACATGCAAATATTCAGCAGCTTCCCATCACAAAAGTATTAGAGCAAAACATTTGCTTTTGTATGGTTGTGATCTTCTTGGCAGAGAAATTTAGAGCTGTATGGTAACTAGTATAGTCTTTTCTTTTTTCCCATTTGCTTTTATTTTTCCTGGTAAAGAGAGCTACCTCAAAGTGCTGATACGGGGCTTCATTTTGCTGGGTACTACTCAACAAATCATTGTCATAAGAACTCCTGAGAAACTTCATATGGGTTCTGATCTTTGTTTTGAAAGAGCATGGTTTTGGAGAGCATGTGACCACAATGCCAAGGCAAAAGAAGTGTGAAAAGAGTCTAGTTAAAAACTGGATGGACTTACTGCTCAAAAGACAATAATCAATGGCTCAATATTCATCTAGTAAGCAATGAGCAATACTGGACTGATCTTGTTCAGTTTGTTGACTGAAAAACCAGTATGATGAAAGCAAACTTGGAGATACTGAAGTGGGGACAAGGATGGAAATTAGCCATGTAGAGCTTTAGTTCAGAGTGATTCTGAGATATTTGAAGTTTAGGTCAACAGAAACCTCCTCAAGTTCACTGAGGAGATACACAAAATTCTGCACCTGCACCGAGTAGGCACCATTTTAGGACCAACAGAATTAATAACAGTCCAAATGAAAGGCCATGAGGTTACAAAGGATATCAAACAGAACTGGAGTTAAACAGTACACTCTCGTCATAAATAGTATATGCCACACCTGTTTCGTTTTGGCCAGCCTAATGCAAAAGAGGTGTTGAAAAACTCTCAAGGACCCAGTAGCAGGGTATCAAGAACATTAGGAGTATTAATAAGTCTGTGGTACAGCCTAGAAGGAAATACTGAGTTAACCTTAATCCAGAATACAGGACACTAAGGGTGGGAATCTGTGAGCAGCCTACACCTGGATGAAGGACAGTTCTGAGGATAACAGAACCAGGTGCTTTTCAGCAGTGACAAATGATATTATAGGCAGAAATGACCACATGTCATGGTTTGGGATATTCAGACCCAGGATATTCAGGATATTAGAAAAAAATATTCTCCACTAAGACAGTAGAATAAAATTAAAACAGAATGATAAGCAGAATGGTACCCAAAGGTATAGTAGAATCTTCGTCCTTGAAAGTTCACAAAACTTGGCTGAAAACTTGGTGACCTGATCTAGTGTTGGCAGTACTCATCCCTTCACTGGGACTACATGATCTCCAGAGCTCCCTTCTAACCAGCATTTCTCTGATTTCATGAAGAAGCCTAGTAGAAAATCAAATGTAGAATAGAAAAACTAGTATGCCTCACTGAAGAGGGGAAAAAGAGATTGAAGGTCAAAGATAAAACAGCAGAGACAAAGAACTACTCTCTTTCTAAGCACAGAAGGAGAAAGCTGAAATTAGCTAAGGCTGGTGCTGGAAAAGAGTTTGTACACAGAGTAGTCACAGGGACAAGGGAAGGGAAATCAATCTACAGAAGAGAAGCAGGATTCAAGGGAGAAAACTGAGGTTGTGGACCAACCTGAATAATAGACAGGTCCACGTAAATAGTGAACTGACAAATATGTAACAAAAATACTCACACATCAAAAATCACAAAGTCTCTTCACATGTACCTTAAAAGCATCCTGAAAATAGTCGCTGTGAAAGAAACTGCTGGTCAGCCTTTGGCTGTGTCACCAGAAAATTTTCACTGCAGTGCAGAAAGTATTAAACCAAGCAAAACAAAGTGCTTTGGTGGTGCTCTGCCATGATTTAGGAATTTCCCAATGTAGTACTCCCACTAAAAAGACCATGCACCACTCCCCTTACTGTCCCTCCAATAAAAGGCACAAAAAGCAGAGATTATGGGTTAAGATAAGAACAATTTTCTGGAAACAGCAATAAGACAAGAAAACAGAACAGTAATAGAGATGACAATTCAAAGCATCCATAGATATGTACATCTTTTTCTTAGTGACAGGCTTGCTGTGACCCATAAGAATAATTTAGAAAAGAAATAGAATGAGAAATAAGAATTAATCAAATTATGTCTCTTCTTCTGTGTTTAGAGAATTCTACTTAAATGAAGTAACATAAATGTGGGAAACAATGGATGGAGAGAAAGAACACCATATTGTATCAATATACATAAGAACACATAAATTTCCAAAATCAGTGGAAAGGCTATTCTTTTCACTGGGAAACAGAGCCAGCACTTTTATCAAATAGCAAGTAGATGAGTCAGAAAAACAGAAAATCCTAAACTACCAGTGCGAGAAACATAATATTGACTAACTGTATCTAAAAGTACTGCAGTAAAGCTGATAAGACTGTATTTGGAGAAGTTAACCCACAATTTTTGGAAGACTAAAAGGTTAATAGTACTGCCTATCATATTGAAGCTTAAACAGCAACTGCTGCAAAAATCTGGTAGGGTGATTGGAAATCTTTTGGAGGAGTGTAAAACTTACTTTCCTAAGCTTTTTAAGCTAATGAAAGAGTTAGCTGGCATAAGTGTTACCTAGAAGCATAGAAAGAACAAAAAGGGAAGAAAGTTACTTAAATTCAAAGACAGTGTTGAGGTAAACTGGACTTTAAATGAAGAGTTTTCTTTGTGTGTGAAATTAGATTTATAGTTTTAAATGAAATCAGGTTCTGAAACAATCTTCCAATAATGGAGGATGAATCAAAAAACTAACAGCTTTTCAAACTGTAATTCAGAATGCTTGGAGTTTTATATCTGTGTTTAATATCTCCAGAACAAAAGACTGAAATCTATCATTCAGAAAGTTCTTTAATTCTTCTTTTACTTTATTCTTGTTTCATTATCATTAAGTGTCACAGCCCTTCAACAAAGGCAAGTATATGTTTCAGTTTGGGAACCTCTTTGTAGTTCTTTGGAAGAAAGGTAGGACCTAGAGTATTGATTATAGACAATACCTTCACCAGAGACTGCTTCTTTTAGATTAATTCAGAACGCTCATAAAAAATAAAAAAAATAATAAAAAAAAAAAAAAAAAAAAAGCTGCAGTTCTATTTTTTTCATGTTATCTTTGATGAGGTTCCACACATAAAAAAAAGAGTTACGGTTAAACATAGTTTAACTTAATCCTTTCCTTTCATGGAATGGTTTAATCATGACTTCCATTCTGAAGTAGGGTCTGATATCCCTCATATGCAATAAATTGTATCTTGTAAAGTCATCATAATCAGGTGAAGTCCCAGGTGACTGGAAAAAGGGAAATATTGGGCTTTGAAAAGGGTGGAAAGTAGGACACTAGGAGCTAGCAACCTGTCAGCCTTACCTCTGTGCCCAGGAAGATCATAGGACAGATCTTTAGAAGCTATACTGAGGCAGATAGAGGACAGGGAAGTAATTGGAGGCAGCCAGCACAGCTTCACCAAGCACAAGTCCTGCCTGACCAACCTAGTAGATTTTGATGATGGAGTGAATACATCAAGGAAAGGGCCACATGTCATTCATCTGCACTGCTGTAAAGCATTTGACATTGCCCCTCACACCTTGCTTCTCTCTAAATTGGAGAGAAATTGATTCAGTGGATGGACTGTTAGATGACCAAGGAATTGGTTTCACAGTTGAATCTAGAAGATAGTGATCAACACTCAGTTCCAGGGACATCAGTGACAAGTGGTGTCCTTCATATTGGGACAGGTGTTATTTCATATCTTCATTAATGACAGAAAAAGGGATCCAGTGTACCTTCAGCAAATTTGCAGTTTACACTAAGCTGAGCAGTGCAGCTGACGTGTTCTGGATGACAGGATGCCATCTGGACAAGCTTGAGAAGTGGGCTCATGTGAATCTCATGATATTTTAACAAGACCAAGTTCAAGGTGCCTCACTTGGGTTGGGGCAACCCTTAAAATTAGTACAGGCTGGGGGATGGAAAGATCAAGAGCTGCCCTTCTGAGAAGGATTTGGGCATGCTGGTGGATGAAAGGCTGGACATGAGCTGTCAATGTGCACTTGCAGATCATAAAGCCGACTGTATCTGCGTTGCATCCAAAGCAGTGTGGCCAGAAGGTTGAGGGAGGTGATTCACCCCCTGTACTCCTGTTTGGTGAGACCCTACCTGGAACACTGCATCTACCTCTGGGATTCTCAACCCAGGAAAGACATGGACCTGTTGGACTAAGTCCAGAAGCGGCCACCAAGACAATTAGAGGGATGGGGCACCTCTCCTAGGAGGAAAGGCTCAGAGAATTGAGGTCATTCAGCCTAGAAAGACAAGGCTCTAGGGTGACCTAATTGTGTCGTTTCAACACCTAAAGATTTTGCTAGGGTGTAAAGTGTGACAGGACAAGTGGGAATGGTTTCAAACTGAAAGAGAGTAGGTTTAGACTAGAAACTAGAAAGAAATTCTTTTCTGTGAAGGTGGAGAGGCACAACAACAGGATGCTCAGAGAAGTTGTGGATGTCTTATCCCTGAAAATGTTCAAGGCTAGGTTGAATGGGGTTTTGAGCAGCCTGGTCTAGTGGAACATGTCCCTGCCCATAGCAGAGAGGTTGGAACTAGATGATCTTCAAGGTTCTTTCAATGCAAACCATTCTATAACTCTGTATTTCTATGATTAAGATTCTTGGTCATTCAACAAATAGCCTTACATTCCTTTAGTAATTAAAGTATGAATATTATATGGTTATAAAAAAACTCCCCACAAGAAAAGCAAAAGAATCAGCTTATAAATCCTTACCAAGAACAGATGCTGAAATTGAGTGGTTGTAATGTCTTATGCAAGTTAAAACTAACTTAAAAAAATTTGTAATATTTTTAAAAATATGACAAAAAAAGAGTGAAGGGTTGTATTTCATATACTGACACAGCTAAATATATTTAAGGCAAGAACCCTTTTGCCTTCAACTTTCCAGATCCCTTTCCCTCCACTGTGTAATTAAGATAACTGGATATATTACTTTGTGCACAGACTAGCACAAACTATGTTTTCACATAGACGTTTGATCATGCTTGGGTATATTCAACCTATTTGAGTTTTTGCAAGGAAACAAAATTTTTCAGAGGACAGTGACCATGTTTACAAGTTAGGAATACCTAGTGAACATCCAGTGACAATTCCTGGAGGGTTTCAAAAAGCAATAAATGTTGTCTCAAGGATAAAGATAGCCAGTTCCACAACTCAATTGCTTGCAGAGGAACCTTCAGAGAATTCTTTACCTTGTGGCATTTTTGTACATTGCGGTTTACTTAGTGTTCCAGGATGTTCCTTTAATAAAAGGCCTGTTATTATGTCGAATGAATCCCAGCATGAAGTCATATCCCTTCCTAAATTGATGATAGCTGGACTTAATAATATTTTGGTTTTTTATGAGCTCAATAAAAAATAGACTAGATACATAGAGTAACTAAATTTTAGGGATCATCTTCTAAAGGTATGGTGTTACTGAAATGATAGAAATTAAGATGTACTACAAAACAAGAAATTATGACATTTTTCTGCTAGGGTTTTTTAAAGATCACAAGATAGGAAGTATATGATACTAACTTATTGGACTACTAGAATTATGATATATATGACTGATCTTATATTTACTGGCCATATTTACTTTTTAAATATGAAAAGAAGGTCTGAATGAAATTATATTTTGACTTCTTCTATTGGTTATTTTAATTTCTATTGTTGTTGTTGTTGTTATATTTCATGTTTCTTAAAACATGTTCATGTTCATTCCTGAAATTCCAGATTCAGAGATAGCTATCTGATATTGCCCAGTCTGCCCAAACTTTGAACTAAACATATTTTTGGTAATCTTAACCCTAGGAAGCCAAAGTAATTGTGATGGTTACATTTATAGCTATGTATGAAGCTATACTGTGTGAAGCAGGACACAATAATAAAATTCAGCTGAACATCATTCAACACATTGGGTAAAGCCTATCACACATATTTAATCAGATGCTAAACATGAATAATTGGATGTACACAGTGAAATGTCTTGATTTGCCAATTAAGGCTCTCAATTTACTTCACAATAAGCCCATATCTACAAGATGAAATATCTGAAAGAAAATCTTAAAATTGTGATCATATTAAAATCGTATTCTTATAGTTGTGATCTGGATTAGTATAAGAAAGAAGAGTATTAATAATGGTTTGCACATGAAGTTTTGATCCTCTTACAGAACACCAAGAAAGTACTCATTTATATGGCGATAAATGCATACAAAATTACTATTTTCTTGGCCAGAGTACTTTGGAGTTTCAAATTCAAGCAGCTGCAATATGTGGCATAAATACCAGATATATTAATGGTAGGCAAAAGCAATAACATTCTAACTTTTTGAGATACCACTGCTTTGATAATTATTGGTATATTATGTTTTCTAAATACCGATAGGTATAAGAATTAGAACATTTTTGTCTCTTAAATTTTACACAACATGTAAATAATGTAGTGGGGGGTTTTTCTCATCATTCTTTATTCTCCTGCTAGTTTATTATAGATAAACTACAGACTCTCTAAAGTCAGTTCCACCAGGAAGACAAAAAAACAAAGCCAAAGAATAACTGAACCAATGATGCAGTATAGTTGATTTATTAATCAGATGTGATAGTGAGTTTCTTTTTTTTTTTTTTTTTTTTTTTTTTTTTTTTTTTTTTTTTTTTTTGGTGATGGTTCATGCATATTCCTCTTCTAGGAAGGCAGACCTGGATGGCACCATTTGACTAGCTGAATGTGGTTCGTTAGCTGAACTCCCATCATAATTCAAACATCCTCAACCTTTCTCCCATGCCACGGCTGTGAAGAAAAGTTAGTTCAATACACAACTGAGTATACTGATTCTACTTGCTCACAATTGTCACAGAGCAGTTGTAGAAATTATTTTACACTCTCAGTAGGTTACAAAACATCTAGGGTAGAATCAGAATAGCCAATATTTATTAAGATTCTATTTTCTCAGCATGTTCTCTAATAATTTAGACTAATGCCACATAACTTTTCATAACAAGCAATACTGAGTTCCTTAGGCTAACCTGGGGAGAAGACTTCTATCTAATTCTTCTATCTAATTGCAGAAATCAATAAATTAGGCCAGCAAAAATATTTCTGCACCTTTTAATTTAATCTGTCATGTATTTTGAAACTGCAATTAAAATGTGTGCTTGTATTAAGTACTGTGTGGTTCTCCATGGCAGAAAAAAAGGATATGGTTTTGTAAGTTATTCTTGAGAAAGGAAAGATGACCTTGAAATTCAAGTCCCTCATAATTCATTGGAAAAATGGGGCAGAATTAAGACTGCATAGGCAACTTTTTCTTCTCCCAGTATCAGTTAAATATTTATGTTTTCTCGACTTATTTTTCTTAATGAAATCTCAATATATATTAACATATCTTTGTATGGATATGCATATGCATTGCATAGAGCAAAAGACAACATGCTGAAAGTGGGGATAAGGAGGTAGAAAACTTGAACTTGCAGAGGGAGCATTGTTTATGATGTCTTCTTAAGCAAGATGTGATGAACTGGCAAGTGAATTGTGCAACATATCCCACTAACATAACAAGAAAACATTTACTTTTGTTTATTGCTTTTGGCATAAGTTACAGAAGCCTGTTTTATTAAAATTTAGGTTTGCTGTAATATTTTAATGTCATACAGTTTGGGTTTTGCTCCATGTTTTTAATTTTCAATTTCGTGTTTTAAAAAATTCAACTGCAAAAGTCAAAATAATTTACAAACACTCTTCAAGGAAACTAAATAGTAACCCTGTAAAATTACAAAGGAGTATTATCACTAATTAAGTAAAGAAATTATACAACAGAGGTATTTAAACTCAGTCCTTACAAATCTAAATTCACCCCAGGTCACACAAGAAGCCTGTGTAGAGCCAAAAATAGAATTCACATCTCTAGACTTGCATTTTTGTTCCTTAATGATGTTTATGTCTGTTTGGCATTAAGTATGGTCAAAAGTGTTCGAATTCATTGGCTATTTAACATTATTCAAATGAGAAAAATGAACTGGATTGCTAGTCTTCAAATAAAAAGAGCATAATATGAAACTTGTCATTATTCATTATTGGTTAAAGAAATATAAATACTTCAGAGAGCTTATTATTCACCATGTATTCATTTAAGGCCAAATTTTTAGCCCATGGGATCGCTCAAACAGATTTACCTGTTTGTCTGTACACCAGGATTGGCACAGAGAAGTGGCGTGATTGTGTATGGAAACTGGTAGCTGGACATACACCAATCTGACCCACATGCATTCAGGAAAATTGTTTTGCATTTTCTACTGCAGTATATTAATGAAATATACATATACTCAGACAACTTACTAGAAATTAAATACAGCACAGAGGAAGAAGTCTAGGAGGTTCCTGAGTGTCCAGAAGAAAACTTCATCACACGGCTGGTGATAGAGTCAGCTAGAGAAAGAGCCCAGATGGACCCGTGTTCTGTGAGCAGAGAAGGATTTGTGGGTGACAAAATAGTGGGAGTCTGACTTGGGCACAGTGATCACGCAATGATAGAGGTTTTAATTCTTGCAGAAGTAAGGCGGGGTGCAAGCAAAACTGCCACCTTGGGTTTCCAGAGTGTAGACTTTGGTCTACTTGAAACACCAGTTCAGAGTCCTTTGGGAAGCAGTCCTGAAAAGCAAGAGTCCTGGAAGATTATGCATTCCTCAGAAAGGAACTCTTGAAGGTGCAGGAGCAGGCTATCCCCGTGTGCTGAAAAATGAGCATGGGGAAGGAAGAGCAGCCTGGCTGAACATAGAGCTTTGACGAGAACCTAGGGAAAAAACAGTTTATCCCATTTGGAAGAAGGGGCAGGCAGCTGAGGAGGATTACAGGGATGTTTTGACGTTACGCAGGAAGAAAATTAGAAGAGCCAAATCCCACTTAGAATTTATCCTGTGCACTGCTGTAAAAGACACAAAAAATACTTCTATGAATAATCAGCATGAAAAGAAGAGCTAAGGAGAATCTCTGTCCTTTATTGAATGTGTTGAGCCAGGGTAGGGTGGATTAGATTGTATATTAGGAAAAATTTCTTCACCAAAGGTGTTGTCAACCATTGGAACAGGCTACCCAGGGAAATGGTTGAGTCACTGTTCCTGAAGGTATTTAAAAGTTATGTAGAGTTGGCACTAAAGGACATATTTTAGTGGTGGACTTGGCTGTGGTGGGTTGGTTAATGGTTGAACTTGATGATCTGAAAGGTCTTTTCCAACCTAAATGATTCTATGAAAATCTCTGAAATTTTACTCCAGCTTTTCTTGGTAATACAATAGAAATTAACCTGTAAGAATGAATATAAATATTTATTGAAATCACCTTTTAGTGCATAAGGATAAATGTAGATACTGAGTAATCTTCATGTAATTTCATCTGTAAGTGAATTCTATAAATATTAAGTGTTGCCTATGAAATGAGGAACCCAAAATTTTAACAATATTATTATTTTAACAATAATTTTACTTTTCAAAATATTAGATAGTCCACATTTTTAATTGCAACATTTTTATTAGAACTCTAACAAATCACTGTATTCATTATTTGTCATCACTTAAGTGAACATTTTTTATTTCATGTAGGGACCGAAGTCTTTATTTTCTCTTGTAGACAAGAGTCACAGGTATTTTATTTTATTACTTATTACTTATTTTATTTTATTTCATTTTATTTTATTTCATTTCGTTTCATTTCATTTCATTTCATTTCATTTCATTTTTTCAACTGGTTGAACCTCTAAATCATTTTCAGATGTTCATAGTTACAACTGTGGAAGGTAATTTTCTTTACATATCTACCAATATGTAGAATATTCTGTGTCCAGGCTTTGCTGGTATAGTGTGAGATACAACATGCTACATCTGATTTCTTTTTCTTGCCATGACACAGAAGAACAAGAATCTTGATTTTAATTCAATTGAGATAACATGAACTTATGATATGATAAAATACATTCTTTAAAAGATATAATGAATGAACCCTTTTTGAAGAAAATGCATCCAAAACTTAATGAGAAAAATAAACTGGAATATACCTTGAACTGATTTTTTTCTTACAATAATTCTTTTGGTTTTCCCAGAAAATGCACTAGAGTTTTATGTGTTTTGTTAGTTTAAAATTAAATTGTTAAAACAATAAGTCCTTTCAATTAGACCATGCAGCTTCAATGGTACTAGAAGACTTCAGCAGAAAAGGGTTAAACCTTCTGTTTCTAGCTAATATATCTATCAGATAGAAAAGCAGATATTTGCCTTTGAAGTAGCCCAGTGATAAAGATCCTGGTAGGTTTAGTTCAAGTTGCCTTTCCATAAAAATGTATGCAAATTAACTCTTAAATTTAAAGTTTAAAGTTTATACTTTATTTTTCTGCTAGGATCCTGAAGTCTGTCCCTCCTGGCAATCTGCTTTCTCCACTGGCTATCGCATCTCCTATTACGAAATTCCTCCATTCCATTCATCCCTCAGCAGTACAAGATGATGGATAAAGCAGCAATGATGTGTGACTATCATTCCTTTTATTTTTAAACGTATTATTACTCATTAGGGTACATAAAGAAGTTAGGCCCAAGAGCCATAAAGGAAGAGGGTAAAGTATGCTTCCTCATCTTTCTCAACCTCATCACTTTTAATCTATTGAACTTGTATTTTCTCATCCATTGTGCAATTTTAAGTGCATTTAGGGAAGCATTTCATGCATGGTTATTTTGTAATGAATATGAAAGATGTCACTTTCTATTACTTAAGACTGCAAAGATGTTTATTAGAGAGGTTTGGGGGTATTCTTTATCAAGCTCTCATATTTCACTGAGTCATTCTTGTTAAATGTCTTCCAATTACATAAGTTAAGGAAAAGATGGTTATGCAGTGACTTTTGCACTCTGTGTGTTGGTTTACAACCTCTTTAATTATAATCAGTCTCTAAAGCACTTTCACATACTCTTAAATACAGCCGATCCTTTTTATGTAATTTCATTTGGCTGTTAGAGTTTGGAGAATATCCAGTAAAGCACTTCAATAAATTCAATAAAGTACATACTATAATTAATATAAAATCCAATAATGATGGTAAACTGGTCTTCCTAGAGAACAGCCAGTAAAACATCATAATTTGGCTACTGGCATAAATATTTTTAGTGAACTGTTTAACAACTGTGGCTTAGAATTCACCCTGACTTAAAATATGAAGTTTAAATACTGTGTTGTGTATGCAAATAATATCAAGGATAATATACCTTAAATGTATGAGTAAGCATCTCGCAAATTTATATTACTACTTGTCTTCTGCTACAGCTGCAGAGGATGAATTAACACGTAGTTTCATTTCAAGGTTTAGCTTTACGTTTACTTCAATAGCAAAAATGCCAGAGAGATGCACTGAGCTGCATTGTTATTCAAATATTTGTTCCAGTATTTATATTCATATGTGACTGTGCATAGAGGAAAAAGAAATGGTATCTTTCATCAACAGCCATTAAGTAAAATCAAGCAGTTAAGGCAATTTCACTTTCTGACATATATACGCACTTAAAATATCTATTCTATATGTCAAACCAGATATTGTAAAAGTGGATTTTAATGGGAATAATGTATCTGACTTTATTTTAAGTGTACCTATCATTCTATATTTGACAGGCATCATCACAAGGCTTTCTAACATGCAATAATTTTGGCATTCTTCTCTGTAATGGCCTGTCCACCACGAAGTATCTCTAAACTAGAAGAATGAATCTCAGTCTGAAGAGAAAAATAAACTCCTCAAAATCAGCTTCTTTTCAAGATGCTTCCAATGTTATTATTCCATTAATAATGCATTTTTAGTTGTCAAAACTGATCAACATCATAGTTTTTTCCTAGATACTGTTTATTATAAACCCCTTCGTAACAATACATTATTTTGAGGTGAATAAGAAACAAAACCATTCACTGTCAAGGGGAATTAAGAGTCAGGAAGCTATAGTCTTTCAGATGGGGAAATAAGAAAATTAGCATACAGAGATCTGTATGTATTTCCTGGCATAAGGAATGAACAATGTGTAGCCAGGCAGAGAGATTAAAGCTACCTGAAGCATTTCCTAATTGTTTGTGTTTGCTAATTAGAAAGTAATATTTGAGCAATAACTTTTTTCTACAGTCTCAGTCAGAATTTGTATCACACAAGACTATTATATTGAGAAACCTCTCAGGAAATCAGAATTGTTTAAATCAAAATTTGCTATTATAACGTCATTTTATTCTTATGCTCAGACTTTTTAAAATCTTATTGTTTACCAGTTACAATAAGAATTCAACCTCCACATGATGTTTATGTATGTTGAACAAGGAGAGACATTCCATCAGAGAGATCCCCATTGCTAGAACAGATGGGCATTGTCTCAGTACTGTTAAACAAGGCGATGTGGAACATTTTATTTCACACATAAAGCAAACCCAGTAAAATCAGCTCTTTTCAGTGCTTTTGACACTTTGGTGGAGAAAATCTCCTCTCACCTGGGGAGATGAGTATAAGACATCTGAATCAGTTTTGACTTGGGGAATTCGGTATGTAAAAACTGACATTTTCCTTTTTTTACGGCTTCCCACCCAGTGCCCCAGGTCCCTAGAAAAACCTGTTAAATGCTAGTGAGAAAAAATGATGATGAAGTTACCCCCTCTTTTGTCTCACATTAAAAAAACCCCAATATTTTCAGACTAATTTATATTTATAATTTCAACTAGAGAAATTATGGTTAACTACTGCTCCTCAGTAATGACAGCATTTACTATTAAATCCTAGATTCGAAGAGTCCTTCAGGAAGTTGGGCAAATGTAGTTACTAAAGATGGGACTCTGAGATACAAGGAGGCTGTGTTACACATAATGCAATAGGAATGAGTCATCAGCAAAAAACAAAGTCCAGGCATTATAATGAGCCAGTCTTCATCCACAATAATATATCCTAAAGAGCTGAGGTTCTCTAAGAGAAAATAGTACTGAAGTCATAAACCACAGTTCTTACTGATATATTATGAACTGTCAGGATGCTTGGTTGCTAATTATCTTCACAGTTCCAAAAACAAAATTCAGAAAAATCTCAAAGCATTTTCCTTGGGCTCTGAAAAGAGGAGGTGAAAATTCACTATCCATAATTTTGGCAAAAAAATTTCAAGAATTATGTTCTCATGCATGGCCATACCAATGAACAACTTCCAGTTTTTTTGCATGCCTCAAACCAAATTGGTACTAACTGGAAAAAAAAAAAAAACCCAAAAAACCAAAAAAAAAAAAACCAACTAAACAACAAAACAAAAATAACAAAAAACCCTTACACTGCAACCTTTATTGGAAGGAATCCAAATAATCCAAATGATCTTTTCTTGCCACTTAGGTTAATTAAACGTTTTTTAAGTAGCAACAAAGAACATATAAAAAAGATATTTTTCAAAAAGTTACCATAAGAGACTAATTCACCACACAAAATTTGTTCAGCCAATCCTTTAAGCAACTCAAAAAAAACAACCTTTGATATAATCAGGTTATTTGATAGAGCCCTTCATACAGCTGCTTTGCCCTCCTTGTTCCATGATTATTGTCAGAAATAGGGAGAAAGACCTGACCTGTTGCACATGTACCCCAATGGGAATGTTTGCTTAATTCAGATGGAAAAATCTATCCCCACATCCCAGTAAATTGCTTCCTTGTGTAGCCAGATAAAGAAGAGACAACAACAACTAAGTGAATATTCTATCTGTCAGCAAGTTCATTTCTGAGCTGATCCTAAAGCTTCATTCAAATATTGGGATGTCTTAATTCAAAACACCACCAATACACTCCATTTCAATTTCTCACCAATCAGCATCCAAACTGGAGTGCTGCAACTAGAATCTGAATAAGTAGAAAGGAACTCCTACATTAAAAAAGAACACTGCAAAATCCCTAAAGAAAAATGTTTCAGTGTTCAGTCAGCTACCATCCCAGATTCTTGCCAGGATGATTAAAATGTTCATTTCCCCATTGAATTACTTTTACTTGGGTATCCTTTGCCACAGAGTCTCTGCATGCAGGATTGCGTGCAGCTTATGAGCACACAACTTTTCCCTTTTTTTTTTTTTCCTCCATCAATAACGTTACTTCTGTCTGATTTAACTTTTCCTGCACAGAGCTAGCTAATGTACTCTCTCACAATCCAACAACATCCATTTGGCATAAAGAGTAGAAGTCCTATATTGGTGCTTCTTAAGGCTGGACCCTGGGACAGATCCCTTGCAATCCCTGGCCTGAAGGGTACCAGGCTCCTTTGGGGAGGTGTTGAAGAAGAAGTAGCAGCAGCTGAAGCCAAGTATGATTGGGGCATTTTGTGACATCACTTTCACAAATCACAAACTATGTATGTAGTCTGTACATTTCCACATGTTCTCTTGATCAAAATAATACAGTTGCAAAGAACTAAAAGCAATGCTTCTTATTATTTAGCTAATAAAAATAGAGTATCTATATAGTACATTTATCAGTATTTGTAGCTGGTTAAGATATGTTAGTTGAACATAATTCAGCAGCTATTGAAAGTTCTCTTATGGATGGCAGGATATATTAGGTTATTTTTCAACAACATTAAAAAAAGTTGACAAAACCTTTTTTTTTTAGCTAAATTTTTTTTTTTTTTCCATTCTGCACCCCAGGAAAAGGCAACCATTTTCATCTTAAAACTGTTCATGATATTAAAAATTTTTCCTGTGTTTCAACTAAATGTGATATTGCAAGAGAGAAGGTCTTCATAATTTTTAGTCCTTTCAAAGTGTCAAAGAAATATCTGAGAAAGTGCTCGTCTTACTAACAATGTATTCCCAAACACACAAACCTCCTTTTTCCTTCTTTCTATCTCCCTAAAGATATTCAGACCAACTTTGCCAGCCTAAGACTCTTGCACAGCGCATCCTAACCTGAATATTTAACAGTCACCTGTGCTACTTAAAGTTTAACAATCGTTTTTCCAATATACTTTTCCTAACTCAGAAAAGAGGGTTCAAGTTTGAAAGAGAGCTTTGATTCGTACAAGAACACAGTAGCCTGTTGCACGCCATTCTGATCTGAGGGCTGTCACTTCTTCCAGCCATCAAGAGACTTCTGAAGAACCAGAAACCTGTCAAGTACTACTCTCTGTCAAAAAGCAAAAAGAAAATACACATTTTGATCTGGAAATTCATCTCAGACCAGGTACATCGGCTTGCTGATGACAATTGCCTCTCCACAAGTCTATAATGTTTTTCTTGTATGGTTACATGAACCTTGTATCTGTATCAATCAAAGTGTACTCAAGTATATGACAAGATGCTGAACTTAAGAACAAGCCTGCAGTCCCAGCTGGTTTTCAAGTTAAATACAATGTGAAAGAGGTAAGAGTTTCTGATCAGAAAAAATTGTCTTATGGTGGTTGAAACTGTACTACCACAGGAGGCAGAAATAAAGAAAAAAAAAAATCCAATCAGAACCTATTTTTCACATATTTTACCACTAGGATATTTAGAATAAAACAACCTTCCAAATAATTTCAGAAATTATAAACATGACAAGGTAATGACAACCATTTAAAGTACAAGTATAGGGTTACCTCACGTCTAGCACTGGAAGTGAACTATGACAGGATAAAATGAGGTTGATGCCTTTATAATATGACAGGCTAAGCAGCTGACCTAAGAACATTTGACCAAAGAAGGTCTCATCTACTCAGGATAAAGTTTTTGTGACAACTATTACTATCAACAAATACACAGAACCATTTGAAGATGGGATTTAGACGTCAGAGTACAAAAGCAACTAACAGTCACAGATTTGTCTGTGTTGCAGCTTTAGTCAGTTACACATGACCTTTGAGAAAAATCATTCTTGCAGAGGACTCTGCAGAGCTGTTGTCCTCTTCAACTGGTAAAAGAGCAACTTTCCAGTACCCACTAGCAGCAATTATCTTAACCCAACAGCTTGAAAACATCTTACAAAGCAATTAGGATAACTAAGATAAGGCTGAATTTTTCTCTGATTGCTAGCCACATCATGGATGATTGCCTAGTATTTACTGAATATATCAATGTATTTATTCTAAAATGTATCTGATTCAACATGCAATTTTTAATTGCTGAAAATATTTTTGAAAATTGCTCTATATTCAAATTTTTTTCATGTGATGGATGATGCATTTTCAGAGCCTTTTCAAAGACAGTTTAAGGGGTAAACAATTTTAGTAGCTACTAATAAATGTGTACAAACCACTTGGAGGATATGCAACACAAATATTATTAATAGGACTATAGATTCCATATGCATATATTTGGTTGAAATGAGAGAAACTTCAGTAGATTTTTAAAAGTGATAAGAAAAAAATGTGTTACATAATTATGTGCAGAAAAATATTTTTGCTGAGACATTTAGATTTGACATATGGGAAAAGGGGCTTCATCCAGACTTGCAAATGTAGAAAAACTCTGGTTCCTCAGCAGGGACCTTCCCCAGCTGATCCCTCACCAATGCAGCTAGATAATCAGGTTTCTCCAGTGGTGATTATTTATTATTTGTTATTTGTTATTTATTCTTCCTATTCTCACAGGAAAGCAGACAGCAGCATGGCTTCACATCTATCAGTTCATGGGACTGATACTTAAGTACTTTCCTTTTCCTCAGATATCTTAATTGTTTAAAAAGAACTACCATGTAAGTGCTGATAGCATTAAAATTACATGTAGACCATGTGTGTGTTTGAATCAGTCCTGTTGACTTTCTTTACCCAGTGTATTTCTATAGGTGCTGCTGCTGCTGCTGCCGCCCTTCTTCCCTCTCTTGCAGCAATATCCTTGAGCCTGTTGGCTCAAGCAGTACTCTTCTCCACTCCCCCCCCCAAAAAAAAAAAAAAAAAAAAAAAG